>VYXF01006650.1:0-21887 GCA_013397295.1 Polioptila caerulea
CCGGGTCCCCGCGCCCTGGAGCCCCGCGCGGGCGCTGAGCGCAGCCCGTGAGCCGAGCGCAGCCAGGATGGCCTCGTCGTCCGGCAACGACGACGACCTCACCATCCCCAGGGCTGCCATCAACAAGATGATCAAAGAGACGCTGCCCAACGTCCGCGTGGCGAACGACGCCCGGGAGCTGGTGGTCAACTGCTGCACTGAGTTCATCCACCTCATCTCCTCCGAGGCCAATGAGATCTGCAACAAATCGGAGAAGAAAACTATCTCCCCGGAGCATGTCATACAAGGTGAGCTTCCGCGGGCGCTGTGCCGCTGCCGGGTCGGGCACCTGTGAGCCGCTCCTGCTTTCAGCGCGCTGTCGCTTTTTCCTGTCCGCTTGCTTGCAGCTCCGTAGAACACAAAAGGCAGGGTCTCGTAAGGGTGTGGAGGAGAAGCGTGTGTTGTCCGGCTTGCCAGTCGCACTGCAAGAGAGGTTGTCTTTGTGTGGTTACAGCGGCTGCTGGGTGTGCACAGGACCAGCTCTGGTTTTGTGCTTCAGAGAAGCCTGTGATGCTCTGAGTGAAGTCACCAAATCTCTTCCTCGTACCTATGAAACGAGGTCTTCTTTTTCGAATGGATATGCAGCGTGTTTTAAGGATCTGAATGTAGTAAATGTCTTTCTACTTGGAGATTGATTATGTGGGGCCCAGGCTTTATTTACTCCATGGTAGCCTTGTCTGGACTCTCTAAAGAGTATATTTCTTTATGATACAGTCTCATTGTTTAATGTTGGATCTTCGTGTCTGTAGCAGAAAGCATTTAAACGTGACCTGTGCCCTTGTACTTTTCTATGCTGTTGACTTGCACTTCTGCTTGCTTGAATAAAAGGGGAGTTCTCTCTCTGTCTCGTTTGTTTTTCTTTATATTCTGTCGCAAATAAGGAGTTTTCTTGCCTCATCCTGAATTCTGCATTAGGCATCGGTTTTTGCCAGAACTCATTTGCTTTGCTTCTTAAGCCGGGGTTGTTGATACCAGTGTCTGCTTGTAAACAAATTTATAGTAGCAGTAGTGAAAGAGTCCTTTACTCGGCTGCCTAGTAGAGCTATTAACAGCAGCATTTATAGTAGAGGTATTTTCAGGGCTGTAATGGTATCAAATTAGTATAAAAAACCTTGTCGTTGTATGATTTTTTTAAGCAATATTTGCTCTTTGAAAACAAACAAACAAAATTAGTTTGCTTGAAATTTATTAGCTTGCTCACCAAAAGAGGTTCAAGTACTTGACTGGGTCATTAACAGCAAAATAAAATATGTAGCATGTATGAGCTTTAATGTTAAAAGAAATATATGTAAGCTTGAAAGTTTAGCAAAGTAGCTCCATCACAGAAGCCTAGGATGTAAAGTAAAACCTGTGCTTGCACATGGAAACATACTTTAGTTGTGATACTCTTTAACACATGGATAGTTTATTCAAGTCATCACAAAAAACTGTTTGAGGTTAGTTCTTAACACAGGAATAGACATGATCTTCTAGGCTGAGGGCAATAAAGCATTTATGTATGAAAATATTTTGTGCCCAGCAGTGGTGGTCTGTAGAAAAGATTTCACCCGTTGCTGTCCTAGGCTTAGTCTGGGTTTTTTGGAAAACAAATTGAAACTAAAGTGAATGTGCATAACATCAGCAGATGGTCCCGTGCCAAATATTTTGCTGGGTTCTATGTCCTTGTGTTATCACATCTTAGAGTTAGGAAAAGTTATTTTCAAATTAAATCTATACTTTTTAGTAAAGTATTGCAATGTATCCATTTTTTGTAATGTTCTAGAGATGGAATGGATTTGCTGCTGTGCTTATGTTTAAGGAAGCTGTAATTGCTCTTAGCTCCTTTCAGATGCTGGTCAGTTGGCAGATGATCCCTCTGTGAGGTTTGGTTGCCAGTTTTGGAAACAGTGATTGAGTGTATAGGTAGAGTATTTCAGCATTTTCATCCAGTTTTCATCCATCTTCATACATTCTGGATACTTGGTATTTTGAATGCCTCTTAATGCAGCTTCCTGACAATGATGCTAATGAATGAGGCAACTGAAATCTGTTTGTTGTGATCATCCATGTATCTTTTTCCTTCTGAGTGCTTAGAGGTCAAATGAGGCTAGTGGCCATCCCATCACAACTGGTCCAGCACAAGGTGCTGCCAAGAGGAGTCATTTTGTACACTCTGAGAGCTGGATCTGGCACTTGCAGATACCACTGACCCTGTGGCTTTTGAGAGTTTAGGGCAGAGCAGGATTTCCTCTCAGGTGAGTTTGCTGGCTGACTGGGGCTATGAACAAGAAGTTACTAGGCTGGGAACAAGAAGCAGGAAGGGTATTTTGCTGGGCCAGAAGAAGGGGAAGAGGCACTCTGCAGTTGGTGACCCTGCCCTTGGACTGTGTTAGGGGTGACCTGGGCCTCGTCACTGCGCTTGGGTGTTGGGCACAGCGGTGCCAGAGACAGCCCTTCCCTTGCTGCACTGGTCAAGTGGTTGTGTGGCCATGTGCTGGGAAAGAGCTCTCTCTGCCCTGGGCTTATACTTCAGGTGGATGAGGGCTCCTTGCTGTGTTTTACTGTGCAGCAGCACGGGCACAGTGCTGTCAACAGCATAGGGAAGGGAAAGCAGAGGCTTCTTGCGTCCCATTAGGGATCTGATTTGAGAGATGTTCTCAGACCATGCCAACACTCACTACTGGTAACAAAATGCAGCACAGCTTTCCTGGAGAGTACCCAAAAGCATCAAGGCTGTGTAATAGTTTTAAGTGGAGAACTCCAAGTTTATCGTTGAATTCCACCTTTGGGAGCCCAGCCGTGAATCTGCAGCCCTAGTAAGCAAATGAATGTTCTTCCATCCTGGAACAGAAAATAGAATCATTTGAGTGTTCTATGACTTGTGACAAAGCAGGCTTTTTATGGGAAATGAAATGTCATTGAATTCTGCAAATGATGACTTGTAAAATCACCTTTTTTGTGGAGTTGGCTACTTTGCTTACTTGGTCTACATGGAACTGTTGTGCAGTAAGGTAGGCTATGGATTGATGTCAAATCTTGTTGCTTCTTTTCATGTTAGGATTCTGTCAGTGTGTATATTATCCCTTAATTAAAAAAAAATCCCACACAACTGTTCATGTTTGGGATTTTATTTTGGTAGTTATTTTTTTCTTTGAAAGCATAAAAATTTAAAAGTCTCAGATATTAATGACTTGATTTTATAAAATAAAAGTAGTACTAACTATGTGTCACTGATTACTCAGAGACCTGCACCTTCATGCAGTCATTAAGAGTAGGGGGAAACTGGGGAAAGGATAATTGTGATCTGGTGTTTGTAAATATGAGTTGTGTTATCCCCTCAAATGCTGTGTTTTGGAATACAGCTGATTACATTTGGTGGGATGATTCTAGCCTCAGGAAGATACTGAATTTTCAGCAATCTGGGTAGGATGGTATGTTTTGAGAGTCAAAAAATAGAAAGGCTTTGAGTTTTGATGAAATAGCAGCTCTGGTAGAGTAGCAATCACTTGTCCCATGTTTTAGCACTATGCTGGTATAAAGGGAAGTATATTCCTTCCATTCATGTGTTCTGTAAGCCTTGATGTGCTTCAAGAAGATGGTAAACTTTGTAAGTTGTTTCACAGGTGGTAGAATTTTGATGCAGTAGATATATGATGCATATATGATTCCTCATAGCTTTGTTACATTGAAGAATTGTAAAAATCCGTCATGGTTGTATCACATGGGGGGTTTGAAATTTATTTTTATATATGTCTGTGCTATATTGAATACACAGTTGTAAGTCCTTTCCATTAATTTATTTTAAGGACCATGTAAACTTTCTGTAAAAACACATCTTGCTGTTAACTTCAGACACAGCAGTTGTTCATACTCTGATGCAGCAGATCCCCAACCCTGGTCTTTTGACAAACACCCCTGGGTTTGCTGTGATGGTTTGTCTTAGCAATATTAGACTTGTAGATTTCTTCAGTTTGGTTAGAAAAGTACGACTTAAAATATTTACTATATATACTGTTTACATTTTAAAATCGAATGAGTTCTTAAATATCTGTAGAGTATAAAGATAACCAGTTCTGGACTATGAGATATGGATTTGTCTCCTCCCTGCTGAGGCTGGATGAAAGACGTTTCTGAAGTTTTTTGGTGATTCTCCTAGAAACTGTGGGCTAATTGGAAGAAGTGTTTCCACTGTCTGTGTGTGGGCTGAGGCTGAACTGACATACTGTCTCTCAAGTGATTTGATTATCTCTAAATCAGTTTGTCTTTTAACTTCATTTTTTTAAGAAATAAGTATGTGAATTCCTTTGCCAGGTGTTGTCTGTTCTAGGGAGGGTAGTGCTGTATGACTAGAGAGCAGCACCCACAGCCCTCTTGAAGAACACTGTGTAAGAGTTGTCTCCCTTAGTACAAGCTGGAAGCTGAAAACTTAGAGAATGCCTTTGGGTTATTGTTTAGATTATGATACAATGCCATGCTGCTGTAATTATGG
Organism: Polioptila caerulea; assembly: GCA_013397295.1. Lineage (NCBI taxonomy): Eukaryota > Metazoa > Chordata > Aves > Passeriformes > Certhiidae > Polioptila > Polioptila caerulea. Next base: position 4,508 of record VYXF01006650.1, read on the forward strand.
CTAGGAAAGTGTTGTTTGCAGCACTAGTGTCAGAATATTGTCCGAGTTAATGTAAGATCTTGTTTATAACAAGTTGTTGATTGCTGTTGTGCAGTTTAGTGGTATTTCTTAAATAGCTTGTCACAAAAGTTGGAAATTAAGATAAAGGTTAAAGCAACTCTGGTGTTGTAAACTCTGAATTGTGTAAATGCTGGAAATTAACCATGTTTTTTATTAAACTGATACTTGTTTCTAGTGTAATGGGTTTTCATGTAATGCTTCCAGTATATTCTGTAATAGGTTCACTTTGGGTGTGTATGGAGGCATGTCACAGTAAATGGTTCATGAGGAAACTGTGCCTTTTGTCACATGTGCTACCTGGGTTTTTATAATCCTTCCTGCTACCTTTGCATTCTTAAAAAAAACTGATGTTGTAGGATATAGCTGCTTTACTGATTTCTTTGGGCCAATAAAAGTGCAGGATTTTAGCTTCTGAATACATTTTACTGTGGAGATAAATAGAAGGGATTCTGTTGAGAAATAAAACAATAAAGAGCTTATGTATAACTTTATATAGCTTTATATGTGTGAACTAGGCATTTTATATATAGGAATTTAGATACTGAAAGACAAGAGTTAAAGTTGAGCAACCCATCGTAATATTATTTATTTATGCCTTTATAAAGGATCTGTGATCATTTTACATGCATCACTTCTGCTCTATTATAGGTTGCTAATTTACATTCTACTGAAGACTTGCAAAAAATGGAAAGGTAGAATCTCTGAGAGAAAATTCAGATAAGAATTCAGATATGGACTTCTTAGCTGTATAAATTACATCAACTCTTATATAGAAAAGATGGGCAAAAGAGGCCTTTTGAATAAGAAGGCCAGTCTCTAGCAAAGTGTATCTGAAAGCCCTGATTCCTCTGCAAGTGCAAGCTTCTTTGGTTGTACTTGATGAACCTTAATTTTTTTAGCCTAAAAGCATGTATTCCTAAAGGACATAGCAGAAGAGAGAGGGAAAATAACTGTCAGATCTTTTTAAGAATAGAGATTTTTCTCACCAGATGACAGGAAAGCTACCAAATGTTTTACTTTTTTTTTTTTTTTTTCTTTTAAGTAAACAAATCAGTATCTATTATCAGAAGCTTTGTAAAAAGTAAACAATGTCTTTTCTCTTTGTTTCTTTCTAGCACTAGAAAGTTTGGGTTTTGGCTCCTATATCAGTGAAGTAAAAGAAGTCTTACAAGAATGCAAAACAGTAGCACTAAAGAGAAGAAAGGCCAGTTCACGCTTGGAGAACCTCGGCATTCCGGAAGAAGAGCTACTAAGGCAGCAACAGGAATTATTTGCACAAGTAAGTGAAGCAGTGCTTGTCCTGATGAGGTTGGAATGATTAATGCTGCAGGTCTAGGGCTGCAGGAACGTGCACACCTCAAGAAATACCCCTTCCTTGTGAATTGATGTGGCATCTAAGGTGCTATTGACCTTGGCCTGTTTGAATTGGGGAATGTGAAGTCAACAAATAAGAGGCTGCTACTTGATACTTCTGTGATTTGCCATATAGGACTTTGTATGTGAACATATTTCATATTCTAGCTTTAAAAAGCATGGGGTTTTGCTGCTACTTGAGTGTTTCCAGTCTATTATGGAGAATACATTAAGAATTAGTTGAGGAGGTAAAAGAATAACAGCTGGTTTCTAGGAAATTACCCATTTTCAGGCATGAAAAGTGAAAATAGCTCTTCTGTTTCTGACCATCAGTGCACAAACGTTGTTTCTTATACTTGGAAAGAAACTTATTCTTGGCAAGACTATAATTGAGTGAATTCATGCATAAATTTTTAAAGAGGCCATTGAGGAATAGAAAAAGCATTTGCCGGCAAGAAGTGTACTAACACACACCCCATACATACACACACACACAGACACACACACACACATTCTCCTTCATTCCAGCCTTTTCCCTTTTCAGCTTTCCCAGATAGTTTAACATCTCCAAGTTTGACTAAAACCTGATTTTATTTATTAGTCTTTCTACACCATCTTTCTCTCATCTACTCTCTTAGTTTGACGAGACCATTCTCTAAACTAAGAGATAGGGAAGTTATCTGGTATTTCTCTTTTCTCTTAATCAAGGCCAGAGTTTTATTTCCTCACTTTGCTTACTTTGATTTCGTCTGATGAAAGTGCTTATTCAGTTAATGTCTGATTACTGTGACCTTCTCTCCCCTTTGCAATACTTGTATCTTGCTGAAACGGTTGTTTTTCATCTTATGGCATGCCAACTACTTTAATCTTCATTGCATGATGAATTTTAAGGCATTTAAAATTTCAGCATACCACATAGCTATTGCAATGAACTAGTTATGATCAAGTCCCATGTGCCTAACTCTTGTTTGACTGTACTAAATTAGAAAGACCGATATGGCTGCTTCTGGATTTTGGGTAAGGGTTACAAATAGGCAGTTTGATACCTGTTTTTTACTTACTGTTTTGTGCAAGTAACTCAGTGTGATACACAAAATAAAAAGGCAGCAAAACCAAAGTGTATTAAGGGACTATTAGCTCCAGAGTATCACTAAAAAAAAAAAAATTAAAAAATTGCTGAAACCTCCTTATGCAAGCCACACTTTGTCTAAGGAATGACAACTTGAAGAATATTCTTTTAAAATTCTGTTACTGTGCCTTAACTTCTAATTTAAGACAACGCATGCCAGTTTGACAAGATTGTATGAATGCCTTTTAAAAATAGTGTTTGGTAATATGGAAAATGTTTGCTTAGATTCAAGGATGACAGTCTCAGTTTTCAAAAATAGCAGCTGTGATGTGCTGTTGGAGGTACTGTAATTAGTCTTAAAAATAGTTTCAGAAGTGCATGCTTATTTATTTGTGTTAATCTTTTTAATATCCTAGAGCATGACACTAATGCTGACTTCTTGCTCTATTTTTAAAATACCTGCCTGTTAATGTTAGGAATATTTGACACCTCTGGCTTGGATGATTTTAAATATCTGAAATCAGGGAAATGTCTTATCCCGTGATAAGATTCATGTCTAAGTTTTTGTCCAAGACAAGGGTCTTCATAGATTTGGGGTTTTTTTGAGGCTTCCTCACTGGAGTTGTGCAGTAAATGAGTTAAGTTTATCAGATGTTTAATAGAGCTTCATGGTCCATCCAACTCAGTGGAATTCTTCAGTATGAGGGTTTTTTTTTTCTCTTCCCCACTCTGAAATGGTGAAGTGTTGTCATTACAGATGTGGCACTGACAAAGTGGTGCATGCAGTGGGAAGTGCTGAGCCCCTGGAGCATGCACGTGTGTCAGCTGTCTGACTGCCCAGGGTCAGTAGGGAGCCCTGTTGTTATCTCCTGTCTGATAAATATTTGTGCCTTCCTATGTGGACAGATGCTGCTGCCTTTCCTTTGAAACTCTGCAACATCTTAAATAATTTTCCAGCCCTTGTAGCTGTGCTACCACTTGAAGTTTGAAATACTGAAAAGTTTTCATTGAGAAGAGATTTCTACTTCCGTAAAGTATTTTATTTACTACTAAAACAGAGGAAAATGTGACACTTTGTAATAATAAGGGAATGTTCCCCTTTTTTCACATTGCTAATTTGAAAAACAGGGTTTTATTGTTTTCCAAATACAATTTTTTAGCATCTTATAGTTTGTAAAACTGAAAAAAAAAATTGGCACTTTGGAAAAAAATTAGGAAAATTCAGTGAGTGCAGTAGGATTAGAAAGGAAATTAGTCTTAATGATGACTTGTAAAAGTAGAAGAGTAAAAAAGATTGAAAATTTTTCATTTTGAGAACTTTTCTTTGTGTTCACTCAAAATAGAAATTGAAGTAGTAACTTTAACACAATCAATTACTATATTGCTGAAATCAACAGGAGTTAACCAAGAAACAAGTGAAAACCCTGGATAGAAAAATGAAGATTCATCAGTTGAACTATTTGAAATGTTGTGGTAGAATCTCTTGTGCATTTCAGCAGAAGTCTGTACCTTTCTGTAGCAAAGCCATCCTCAGCTGTCATACCTGAATTTGAGAAGACCATGCCTTGCTCTGTTTAGCAAAGATTGCTTAGCAAAGTAAGATAATGGCTTGCTTTGTTTTTGTAATAATGTGTGCCTCTGTGGATCAGTTGGATGACTTCATCATTGGAAGTTTTGTTATTTGTAATCAACAAAGCAATGCTGTTCGCATCTCTGAACTGTGATTAAATGTTAAGATCCCTTGAAACTGGTGTCTAAAGTTTCCTTTGCTTTGTCTCAGTTAAATTTTTCATTAGTTAGTGGTCCAGCACAGTCTTTACAGTGGAACTTAAGTATACTAGTTTCTGTCTGTTGTTTTTGTAAATTTAAGGCCTCCAAACAGTGGTGTCTTCAGAGGAAGGGAGAATATAGCTAAGCTTCTTAGTACAAATAATTAAGGTACTTCTCAATGTGGTTTTGCATATGCAGTGAATAAAAAAAAAAAATAAAAAAGGAATCTGCAAATACAGATAAAAACGTGTTTAAAGGGAATGTGTTCTAGAGATTCTTCACAAGCTATGTATGGTCTTAACAATTAAATTCATGTCTCTAGGCTAGACAACAGCAAGCAGAACTGGCACAGCAGGAATGGCTACAGATGCAACAAGCAGCTCAACAGGCACAGCTCGCTGCTGCCTCAGCCAGTGCATCCAATCAGGCAGGATCTTCTCAGGATGAAGATGATGAAGATGATATCTGAAAATCACCAGCTGAGTTGTCTTACTAAGAAATACTTTTCCTGCACAATGAAAACAGTGAAATGAATGCTTACCTGTAAGTTTGTATGCATCGTGGACTGGCAGTTGGTATTCTAGGGGTGTCTGCTGTTGTGTGCTGTACATGTATAAACTGTCTTTTTTGAACTCTTGAAGATTTAAGGTTCAGTATCATATCAACTTTGGATTTTTAATGGTGTATATGGAAATTTTAGATAGCAGTGCGTCATTTATTTGATCAATAAACAGTGTTACAATAAACAACATGTTTATAAAATATAGTGAGATTTATACAAAAAGCTCTAAATCCACATTTGCATTTCTTCCCTTTTAACTAAACTATAAAATCTTACTTAGAATTTTTAATTGTTTTTTGGGGGAGTGGTACAGTAGACATAATCTGTTAACGGGAAAAAAGTAGAGTTCAGCATAGAAGAGTCTGAATTCTTAGTTCTTTTTAAAATGAGGATGTATATGGCAATAAATATTATATATGCTCAAATACCACACTTGTTAAAATTTGAAAATGATACATTTTCACCAAGCTAGGAAAAGGTATGTTTAATAGGAGTTGTACAAATTCAGTCATTTTTTTTGTATAGGGGTGAAAAAAAATAAACCCATGGTTTTATTATGACATCCTTTTGACAGTCCTAACTGAGTATTTCACTTCAAAGGCTGCCTGGTTTGAAGAACTAACTCTTCTATTACTTCACTCCAGTTTAATGTTAACTGTTGTTGATGGTATTTTGTAGTCCAGATTTATTCTTATTGTTGAAATATAAAGCTGGAACTTAAAGAAACAAAATAGTTTGTTCTGCTGATGTGACAGGGAGTGATTAAGTACTCAAGCCCAAGAAGTCAAAAGCTGACCCTATCAGCATGTTTGTCATAAAAGAGAGAATTTATTTAACCTTGATTAGTCATTGTCAGCATAATGCTAACATTCTCTGGACTAGATTGCCACTGGATTACTAAGATACCTTGTTGAAAGACAACATTTTCTTCACTCAGATTGGTTTGTAGGTAAGTCCAGGTTTCTGATAAACTGTTCCCCAAGAGTGATCAGCAGCAATACATGAAACAGAAATGATGTACTTGTCCTTTTGATAGTTCTGTTGATTTAATGGATGAGCAGCTGTCCTTTGTGTTGAAATAAAGCACAGTAGTGTCCTTTGCTGAGTTTTAATGTGTTACTTGAAGTAATACTGGCATATCTTCTGGTACAGTAATCTGAGCAGACTAGAAAAGCCACTTGCATGCTGCTCTGTGGATGACCCCATAGCTCTCTAACAGTGGATGGTTTCATCAGCTTACATCCTCAGCAAGTTGCTCTAGTTGGAGTTCTTGAGGAGGGCTGCAGCAGTCTGTTTCCATAAGGATGCAAACAGCAAATGGTGGGCCCATTTTTATGTAAAGATCTGAACAAGATACAGTTGGCATGTGTTCAGATCTCAGTCACATAGTGACTTTTGATTTAAATTTGAGATGTGTTAAGTTGCATATTGAATAAATGTGAACATGTCTTTAAAAGCAGTAATGCAGTGAAAACTCAGAAGAGTATTTGTTTGAACATTTAAGTTTAAAAATAAACAACTTCCCTGGATACTACATAAAATATGATAGGCAAGGTTTGACTGAGGAAGTGGTTTTCTGTAAAGGTTTAAGTACCAAAGGTAGAAAATCTAGTCTAGTGATACAATGTTAATGTGCAGTGTTGGCTTTTCTAATTTGTACTGTAACACCTTCACACTTTCTATTTTAAATGAGTCTTTTCCTTCTAAATAATACTAGGTATATTTTCACACCTTTCTTTTCTGATGCAGAAATCAGGTTAACATTTTACTGCATCTGGTATGTATGGTGTAATGTTTGAATTTTTGTGATCTTTCTTTTTGGACATTCTTGTGCTTTTTCATATGCTGTATTCTTCAAGCAATAAAATTCTGATGTGTTTTTATAAAATTGCTTTTATATTTAATGAACAGTCTGTCTTCTTCATTTCCTTCATAAACCCTGTTTTTATTTTGGCTTACTGAATGCTTTTTGTGACCTGAAGTCTTTGCAGCCTGAATGCTGTTGGATGGCATTGCTGTGCACTGGGGTTGTTACTGCTTGCAAACAATATTTCTGGGCTTGACCTGCTCTTTTTCCTCTTGGGAATTTAGTATGTATGTATTTTCATAACCTGACATTCTGCACTTAAGAAGTTGCACAAAAGCCCTGTAGATTGTGTACCAGCTGCTGAAATACTTTCATGGAGTGAAAGGCCACAGGCAGAGGCTGAACTAGTAAGAATTTAATTTCATGTCAATAGTCATGATTAGGGATTCCTTACTCAACCATTCTTCCCCAGGTATGAAAACAAACTCTGGCACTTTCAGGGAGAATCTTCACTGATTTTTCAACAAACAAATTTTGTATTTACTTTGCTGTTGTGCTTCCATGCGGGAGCTGCTCAGTGAAGACAGATTTCTGAATTTATGGTACCCCTGATATTTTTGGTACACCAGGTACATAGAGCATAAAGTTTGGTTAGTGAACTGTATTGTTGCTTTGTCTCACAAGAAACATGTATAAGGATGTCTGTTTCTTAAATATTGAATTGATGAGATTATCTGTGGATTTTCCTGTTTCAGAGTGCTCAAGTGACTTTCTTACGAAATCTTTAGATTCTATTACTTTAATAAAGTGCACATCTGCATGACATTGTGGATAATGAATATAGTTGTATTTACTACACTGAGGTACTTTTAAAGGAGTATCTTAGGGATTCTAAACATCAAATGCCTAAAATGGTATTTGAATTTCAGTATTTGCATGTGGCTAATTGAGCTACGTTTTGGAATGCTGGAATTTCTGCCACAATGGAAAATGTCCCTGAAAGCCAAAAATATAAATTATGTTCCTCAGATTTGTAAAAGTACCTTCACAAAGGAGGACTCTGTGTAACAATGCTTGGTTGGGCATTTTATATGGGAAGATTGTTTTCATTGGAAACAAAGCCAAGTAAAGGTGACTTGGCATTTGAAACAATGCCAGGTAAAGTGACAATGGTCACTGTGGAATAGCCAAACCCTTACTCTGAAATGGGTACCTCATTTTAGTTTCCTAGGGTTGGATTGTGATTTTGTGTAAACCATGCACAAAACAAGGTGGAAGGAGGAGGAGGGGAAGTGTAAGATGAAAGATAAAGCATGCTGTGGTTAAATTTATTTTTGGTATTGTACTATTTACCTATCTAACATGACAAAGTTTTACTCTGCAGCTTTACAGTGAGAGCACATCAGTGGGATGCTGGCCAGTGTTTAGATGGATTTTGATTACAGTCAGTAAGGGCTCTTTGAGCCCTCAGGCTTGTTAAAAGGACACTCAGTACATGTGCCATCGAGGACTAAAGGATGCTGTATGGGTGCAACTCAGTGGTGAAAAGGAGTGTCTGTGAGCCTTGCTGTCGGCCCATTAAGGTTTGCTGGCAATCAGGACCAATAGGTTCCTTTTCAAAATAGGTTTGTGCTTAGTGTGAATTATTTTTCCTGATTTAAATGAGTGCTTTTTTGTTTTGAATCCATGCCAGCATTGCTACAGGAATCAGTAACTGAGAATTTAATAATGGCTTTGGAAGTACTTACTCCAGTTCTTGGGTATGTAGGACAACAAATGTGCTAGAGCTGTGCATTTCTGGGAAGAAACATGGAGTGAAAGTGTTCTGTTCTGTGGTACTGTGCTGTAATACAATCGAAGCCAATACTTGGGGAGTGGAGGTTTTGCAACAAAGTAATTAGACAGTGAATCCACTTGGATACACCTAATCCCACACATCAGTCATGGATACATCCAATAAACCTGGGTTTTGCTGCATGGATGAGCCTAGCAGAAACTTCAGTAATCTGGAAATCTGTAATAGGTGATGCTCCTGCATATGTTGGGGAAAGAGACATTTGATTTTCTTGAAAATTGAAATTCTTCATAGCCATGATTACTTGTTGCATCAACTTCAGGAATACATGAAGACTTCTATCTCACAGCTTGAAACAAAAGTTCAGGTAAGGATGGACCATACTTGTTACAACCAGTTTGGGGTTTTTCCCTGCACTTTAAATGCAAACAACTACTGTGCTTTATCTATCTGGGGTAAAGATTTATAAGAGGCATATTAAACCATATAAAGATTACACCTAATTTTAAGACTGAATGTTCATGTGGTTCATTTTGTGATACTTCAGAGGTTTTTTTGTCTCGTTTCAAAGGAAATAATTGATTTCTCCCTCAGCCCCCACCCAGGGTGACTAACATTGGAGTAGTAATATTGCATAGTGCAACTTTGAATTATTTCCACACTCATTTCAGTAGTAATTCGTCCATTTTTGGTATTAGTTCAAAACTTACTAGTCAGTAATCATAAACTTTTACATCTTCAAAGCCTGATACAAGTATTAATTAGGTGTGGGCAATGTTACACTGTGCTTTGAAGTTAACACTTTCACATGCTACAGAAATAAAAGGTAGAGGAAAAAGATGTTATCTTCATGGTAGGGTGAATCATCTAGAGATCAAATAATTGGGTAAACAGACTTGTAAAAGTCATTGTCAGAGATGAAAGCATTTATTTGTAATAGCATAGTGCTTGGGATTGCTGGTTATGGACCAGGATTTGATTTCATTAATGGTGTGTTCAAGTTTCATTCTGTCAGCTCAGAGTGAAAAACCACAGCTGAATTAGAGATCAAATTCAATGTTGTTTGAGTTTCAGGTAGTTTGTATTCTCAGTTAGGAAGCAGTGTAATCCGTGGAAGAGAAGTAACTTTGTCAGGGCCGTGGCAGTGTTAGTAAAGCAAAACCTGACAGTCTTCACCATCCCAGCTTGCAATAAAGGAGACATCACTCTGTGAAAATGTTAGAAAATATGTATGAAGCAGTAATCTAACCAATAAATATTTTTTTTATTCTACTGTTCTGTAAACACCTAACTGGTGCCATTTCCATGCACAGATAATTAATATTCAAGCAGGTAAAAATCAGAATTTATATACAGTTGCTTCTTAAGTATGTACTTACATATATCTTCCATATTATGGAAGAATATCTTCCATATTATGGAATCTGATGGATTAGGTATTCTATACCTGTGGTAATTTAATTGTCTGGGATTGCTGAGCAAGTTGTATACAACTAAACTCATTACTTTTAAATCATTAATAACTTGTTTTTGTTTTCAGTATGTTCTAAGGTTGGAAACAATCATTTTCATTTCTATGAAAAATTTACAGTTTTTGAGATGTCTTTGTTTAAAAAAAAAAGTTCTAAAAATGTAAACAAGATGTTATGGACAAAAATTCGTTTATCTTGATACATTATATCATTAAAATGAAGGGACAGGTTTTGAGTGAATAGGAAAAGGTATTTATCCTGTCTGCAGGGTGTGAAAATGGGTCTAAACTCAACATCACTTTTGTTAGTGACTTATCTTTTAAAAAATGTGTAAAAAAATTAAGTATTATTTTACCTTTTTTTAAAAAAGCGCTAGTGGATGTGCTGAGGCAAAAATCACCCTTCAGACTTTGCTGCCAGGAAGATGATGGGCTGACAGGCATCCCTTCCAAATGTGAAGGATCTGGGGCATGAATCACACAGTCCTGTGGGAAGAACCAGGAGCAGGCAAGCCTGGAGGGAGGACATTTCACTGATTGCTTTAACTGTGTTTTTGGTTTACTCACGTGCAAAAGGGATTGAGAACTGCCCATTTCCCTAAAATGAAATCTTTATACTGACTGTGTTACAATAGCATTATTAAAAGTTTCTCCTTTATAGATAAACCTTCTGAATGCTGAGAATTTTCAAACATATCTGTGTTGGGATGTGTTTTCATAGCCTGCCTCAGTGGTCTCTGTATTCCAAGCCAGAGGAGCAATTTATTCCTCAAATTGAGTCAAATTTTTTATTAGGTGCTGAAAATAGTGCATTTTTTAATGTGAAGAAAGGACATAGGAAATACTGACATGATAACTTCTTTTTGTGGATAAGGGTATTAAGGACACAAAGCAGCGACGCAACTCAACCTTTATGTTCTGTGTATTTAATTTTTGGAAATTTATCAGCTGATGAGATCTGAACATGAGAAGAGTTCTCAAGATAGTGGTAAATCCAAAGGGAAAAACCTTGGCTACTACAAAATGAGTGTGTTATGGAGGGAAAATAACAATAAGATGTGTATATTCTTCCCTTAGCATGTAACCTCGTCTCAAAGGGAAAAATGTACAAAGGGATGTGGAGGAAAAGTCTTTTAGTCGGATGCAATTGGCTACCTGTTGGATTTGATCTGCCTTGGAAATTCAAAGAGCAAGCATTGCACTTTGAATTTAGTTAAATAGAGCTTCAATTGTATAATATCACAAAACCAAAATTATTTCATAATAAATTATTTATTTATCTTTGGTTTTGTTCCTCTGGGATTATTTGAAAATTTGTGCAGTTAGTCTCTGATCAGAATCTCACTTGGAAGAAATAAAAATGATAAATTGCGTTGTAGCCATCTTTATTAAAGTGATATGGCTACATAGGTAAATGATTTGCTTAGTGGGATATCTATTATGTGCACAGCACACTGTTCTCATTCCCATGGTTGATTTATTTCCTGTTTCCTATTCTTTTAATGTCATTAATAGTGGGAAGAAAAGAGTTTTCTTTGACATGTGAATAACTTTTGAGTTTCCCTACAGATTGTGACTTTGGAATTTTTTCCACGCATCAATTAAATGTTGTACTATGCAATGGACATCCACTTTCTCATAAAAGGAGGAGGAACCACCCCAGACGTAAATTAAGGGAAGGACACATGAAATTAAACTCCTGGCCACTGAAATGAAATCCTTGAAGGGAGAGAAGTGACGAGTTGCAGTTGCATGGAAGGTAGGCCAGGACCGTCAAGGGGCCCTCTGGGTTTGCCGGGGCTGAGACTCGCCCGGCGCTCGCCGGGCCGGGGCGGTGGCGGGCGGTGCCCGTGCCGAGCCGAGCCCGTGCCGTGCCGTGCCGAGCCGAGCCGTGCCGAGCCGAGCCGTGCCGATCCCGTGCCGTGCCGGGGCCGGCCCTGCCGGCAGGCGGCTGTCGAGCCCCGGGAATGGCTTCGGGCTCTGTGTGCCCACACTGCGGGTGACCTGAGCCGCTCTGTGCTGAGAACGCGTGAACCAGCTGGAAATTAAAACTCGCTAGGAGATGAAACAGTAACCTAGGAGACCGTGCGTGTTCAAATGTTACGGCAGATTTTGCACAACTGCACATACATTTGTTTCTGATTGTAATTCAAAGTCAGATGATAATATTGCTTAGCAAGTCTTAAAATGGGTGGTGCTGATTCTTTGCTGCACATTCATCCACTATCCATTTTTCTACAGCTTGAATTAGTGCCATGACAGAGTCTCCATCCTGCATTATTGATACAGGTGTCAGTCCACACACTCTGCTTGAAAGCTGCTGTTGATGCTGAGAGCAGTGACTGTTCAAGTTTTTGGTTATTATCTAAAAGCTAATAATCTTCATGCCTGTAGATAATATGGTAATGAAAAAAAAATTGGATAGCAGCATTCACTATGGCCATATTTAACTCTGCACATTAGATACAGCCTGATGTTCTTTAAATTTAAAGTAATGTGCATGGAAGGGGTTGGAGGGAAAATGGAGAAGACACAGGTTAGGTGAACTGGAGGTAACAGAAATTAAGGAAGCAAAGCCATTTATGGTTATGTTTTGATATAATTCTGAAGGTATGTACAGTGGAAGCAAGTGGATCTATAGTATTCAAGCAGGCAATGCAAGCATTAGAGAGTTGAAAATTGTATTTTAAAGTAATGATTTTTGGGTGTTCCTTGATATTTTGTAATTGTCCAGCCTCCAGGTTGGGATACAGTTTATATTATCAAAAGGAAATGCTGAATTATCGTGTGATAGTCTTGTTTCACTGGGAAAAAAGTAAATTCCTGTGAAATAAGGCAGTTTGTACTTACAATATTGCTAGTTGATGCTGATTGACAACACATTTTCTTTGCTACATATGGCATGGAAAGATGTGCTCTTGGCTATAGTGCAGGCAAAAAAAAGTGAGCACAGGATATTTCGTAAAAGCAGATGGAAGTCCTCATTTTCCTCCTATTTGTGGCTGGTGTTTGTAGTGTCCTTTCCGTTCCGTTATCCAATCACTGTTGATGTATTTCTGTTTCCTGAGATGAGAGAAAAAAGAGACAAACCTTTCTTTTGCTATGTAAAATGCATTTCAGTATGACTGGAAAAGATGGAGGGGTAGAGTCCTTCCCACAAAAATTCATAGATAGGAGAAAAATTAGAATTAGGTCATTCCAAACAGTGGCTGAGTTTGCACTAATAAATGAAATGTTCCTTCTCCCTTGAAGCAAGAGTGGTGTGGTCTAACTAACATAGTTTCCTGGTAATTTTATGCTTAAAAAAAAAAAACTTAAAAAAAAAATCAGTACTCAGAGTAAAACCATAAGTTTATTTTGCCTAATATTGAAATAGGAACCGAGTGGAAGTAAGTCTCTAGGCAGATGGGCAGATGCAGAGCTCCCAGCACTTTGCATACTGCTGGTTCTGGTTAAGCAGCCCCACGCAGACACGGGCAGTCTGTGGGGAGCTCGGCACAAGCTGAAGTGTCAGGACACCTATTCTTTTGTCTCTAAGTATTTCCTGAGCTGTGAAGCAATGATTACCCACTCACCACATGGAAGTGTTATGAACATCAATATTATTTAAAATTACAGCACTTAGAGTGCTGGTGATGGGAGAAATACATGTGTAAAGGAAGGAGGGAGCTAGATTCTTTTGGTTTTGAAGCAGAAAGAGGTAATACGGTAAAAATCCAATTTTAATATGACACAGAGACTGCTGGTTAGCAGAGAAAAGGATTAATGGCACCTCACACTGAGACAGAGATATTTGGAAGTAATTTGTTTGGTCCTGCTGAGTTTTGTGGCAGTGGAAAGCTAAGCTGCTTCTGTCTTTAGAAAGTGTGCCCACAGGGAGTGCCAGACAGCTTTTCTGCCACTCCAAATTAATGATTCAGATTGTTTTTCTGCCAAGATAATATCCTTAGGTACACTTGGAAACTCAAGTAGATTCCGTTGAAAAGTGAACAGAATTAACAAAATACACAACTACTGTAATAATTGTAATTATGTGGATTCAGTCCAAAAGCAGTTTTCTTTTAAAGCCTGCATTAATGAGTCAATGATGGGGGAAACAGCTAAATATAAAAGTAAATTTTCTAAGCTAAAAATAAGTTGTCATCATGTGCCAGAAGAAGCTAGTGGTTTACAAGGATACTAGAACAATTCAATCTATCATGAAGCCTTTGCTGCATGTAAAATTGCCAGAATATGCCTTTAATACGTTCTTGAGTCCCTTTAGTTGCATCCCCTCCTCCAATGGTGATTTTAAGGACGTGAATAGAAGAAAAAAAATCTTTAGGGTAACGTTTGTTTAATGATTTCTAGGCTTAGGGTCAGTTGCATTCCCTGATAATGGAAACAATGTCTAATTCTAAGTGAATAATTTTAACATTTCTGGCAATATCCCGCAGAAATGTGGTAGACTCTTCTCCTTGTCTTACAGCTTGGTCATTTCACATCTTCAACTGCTAAACTGGAGGAGAGCATGGCTCAGGATTTACTGGGAACCTACTAAAGCAAGAGTATGCTTAAGCAGGAAAAGGGGGTAACAGTGACTGAGGTCAGATTTCTCACTCAGCTGAAATGGTGAGTATTATGCTGCTAAGATTTCTGCTTTATTTTTAATGAATTAAATTTTGTTTCAGTCACATGGTTTTAATACACTGTCCATGAATTCCAAATTTTGCAATAATTTGTCAAAATGCTTTTTGTCTCTTCATTTCAAATCCATCACCTGTGTAGCTTATTGTGATCTATGATCTTTACTGGTTGACATTTAGCAAAGTAAAGGTGAAATGCACGTCTCTATGTATGTACCTGATACATATATGTGCTTCTGTTTTTGGAAGAAGTATGGGTTAAAAGCAAACTAAAAGTCAGAAAGCAATCTTGAAAATAGTTGTGCCCATATCAAAATTAAAAAACCACTGAAATGAGTTAGGAAAAAATAGGCTTTGCACTTGACTTTTTGGAATCTTCTTCATCCTTTGAGGCAGATTTTGTGCTAATTCTCCTCAAAATGAGAATCACAATGCCTGCAGAAACACTAGGTTGGGTCCCAGAAACAGTATGTCACTGTGTACAATGTCTAATCAGCCTGACTTCCTGAGTCTAACTGTTAACTTCCAAAGATGAATAATTAGCCAGACTGCAGCAGTGCTCTGGTGCAAGGACAGTGTCCTATTCTGGTGCTAGCCTGTTCAAAGCCTGCTCAGTACTATCTTTTGATTGCTCCTCTTTATCGTGTACATGTGCTCTTAAAAGGCAGGTATAGCCCAGAGCTGCTGTGCTAAGACCTGCCCTATTTTTCACAGCATTTCAGAGCTGAAATTCTCAGATTTTCAGTCAGTTCTGGAGGTTGTGAAGTTACTCAGAATCTCTGGAACATCCTCCAGCCCCCGGTGCTCGCTTTACCTTTGGGTTTGTAAGGGTGTTTTTTGGGGTGAGCTGCCTGGAAAGAAGGAATCCTGTTTGTCCTGGGAAAACCTCTCATTGCTAGAATTGGGCTTGTTACTGAGTAGCTAAATATTGAATTAATGTACCCATGATATAGGCTGCAGTTTCCTTCTCCTAAAATGTCTACAAATCACCTGAAAAGACTTGATTTTGTTACATTGCTCTGAATAGAAAACAAATTCTGACATGTTGAGAATGTTGGTATTGCACATTTTGCAGAAACAGGAGTAATTAGTTAATTCTTAAATTAGAATTAAGTAAAAGACGGTTCATGTATCAATCAATCAAAATATAAATAAATATATATGTATTTATATAATGCATTGAAATTTTGTTGATGTATATTTAATGCAATTAAAGGCCAGTATTTAAACGAGTGCCAATTAAGTGCCTGATTTCCAAAGCTTCTGACTCCATAGATTTAGAACCTGGGATCAGTTTTCCAGTAGATTAATGTTTATCGGGGCTTCTCAAGTTGAAAATTTTAGCTTTAAAGTTGTTTTTCTAGGGTTCATTTTTAGCTGTCTAAACTGAAACAATTGCAAATCTTAATTTTCCTGAAATAATCAGGAAATGAAAAATCCTGGCAACAAATTTCAAATTCACATCAGGATTCTTGCCTCTAGTGTCTATTAAAAGTTCAGTGTACATTTGTGTCTCCAAGTGACCCTTTTTAAAAAAAATAAAGTGCCATACCAGGCATCCAAGACAAAGCTGCCCAAATTGTTGCATGCGTTTATAAACCTTGGCTGGGACACAGTGCACTATGGATTCCTGTGTGATTAAAAAGTGTCAAAATGCCTCTTTCTGAAATTATTACGTGTGCAGCAAGTTATAAGTATTAATTTACAAGAGATACATTGAAAGCATATAAAATGAACACATTCTTTTACTTGTATTCTGGACATGTGTTCTTTCATTATATAATCTGATTATATATTTTAAAAAATTGTACAAAGATATGTGACAAGCTGGTAGCTAAGCAAAATTGGATTGATCATTCCAGCATTTAATGGACATTGCTTTTTCCCAATCCTAAAAGCCATGTAAGTTGAGTGAATTCAAACATATAAGTAAACTATGAAAATTATTAACAAATATTTCTCCTTCACAACCTGAACTTTCAATATACGTTCAACTTGCTGAATATTTTCAGTAATTAATACTATCTACCAAGTGTGTTAATGACTCCAACTGAACTGTGCCCACATGTGGAATTTCATCATCAGAACCTAAAATGTGAAGGGTTCATGACCATTACCTTGCTAAAAACATACCCCAAGGTCACCACAGCATGTGGCACATTTACTCATTTTGTGGAGTCCCATGGACCCAAATGCCTTTCTGGTGTAATGCAAGTGCCTTTAACATTTTGCTCCAGAAGTTACATTCACCTGAGAGCTCCACTGCTTATTTTGATATTCTGGTGTTAATATTACTGAAGTACAATAATTTCATATCAATCTGAAAAAAAATTTGCATGTTCCTTTCATATGGAAAATAGAACTAAACCTAAATTGTGATGCAAAGGAACATTACCTGAAAGGTGACTTGGGAATCAAAAAATGATTGGAATTAAGAAGTTTTTGTTTCACAATATAGAGACTTAGCAGTATTTATTATTTTATTATTATGTTGAGTTTTTATCCTACCTTATAAAAATTATTTCTGAGCAAAAAATGAGAGGAAAACTAAAAGAATTCATGCTCTCAGAGGGGAATTTAATTCAGGTGGCTTTTAAAACATTTGCTTTCTATTAGTAGCTTTGTAACACTTTGGCGGAAAAATAATCTTTGACGAGGATTTAACACCTGTCCTTTTCTAGTGGCTGAGGAAACTCCCTGTTACAGTCAATGACATGGTTCATCCAAGTACTCGATCAAAAATGAGCTTTTTTTCCCTCAGCTGCCTACCTCGCCTTTCCTAACATCTCCGTTGGCGATTTACATTCAGAGCCGTGATGTAAACAACACAAAACCCGTAGTTTACGTGTCTGTGTCGGCGCCGTGCCC
>VYXF01006650.1:22372-38433 GCA_013397295.1 Polioptila caerulea
CCCTCGCCGTGCTCCCGGGGCGGGGTCCCGGGGCGGGGTCCCGGCGCGGCTCGGGCAGCGGCCCGCACCGGGCGGCTTCGGGGCGGTGGCAGAGCTGCTGCTCCCCCGAAAACCGCCGGGCTGCTCCGGCGAGCAAAGCGTTTTCAGCTGCCGGCCCTAACTAGAAGCAGCTACTATATAGCTTTGTCTCTAAAAGTACCGCAGATTATTGGCTAACACTGCATTGTGTTTGTTTTAAATGTGAGGAATTGGCAGCCCCAAGACAGGCAGTTTCCGTCTCGCGTTAGGTCTTTTCTTGAAGCTCCCCTCTTCCCTCCGAAGGCTCTTTGGCTGTGCCGAGGGCAGCAAGGAAGGGGCTTCTCCCGGGGGTGTGCCGGGGCGATGTCTGCTCGCAGTGGTGGGGTCTTGTATCTCCTCTGTCAGGTTTCCTGCCGCCGCCGCTCTGGCTGGAGCTAACACTGATCGTGGGAAAGCTTAGGCATAAAAAAAGAATAGCACCAAAGGAGGGTTTAACGTCCCTGCTTTAAGTGCTGCCTGCCCTCCATTTATTTGCTTTTAAAGACTGGGAAGCAGAGACTTTTGTGCTAAGAAAAAAAAAAAAAAAATACAGAAAGCTAAACGTCGCAGCTTTAAGTCTGGTCCAGGAATTCTTAATCTGGACCAAACATTAGAGGTTGTTTTTTGAATTTTATTTATTTATTTATTTATTTATTTAGCGTTGAATTAAATACCTTTGCCAGTATTTTGTGGTCCCGGGCTGTTAGTCCCTGGAGGAGCCGGGGTGGCTGGGTGGGGCGCGGGGCTGGGAGTGCCAGCGGAGCTCCTGAAGCCACCTGAACTAAGTTGTGTCTGATCGGGCAAAATGAAGGTGTTACGTGGACAAGCCTGATTTTTCGGTATTTAGGGGTAACTTTAGTGGTTTACTACTTTACTGGGATTTGTAGGCACGGTGAGAATTCAGACAAAATGCACTTTTTAATGTACTGATGGCACTGCAGTAGCAGGCCTGAAATCTAACACTGTTGTGGCATTGGCAGTAAGGAGTGAGTAAAAGCTGTGATTTATATTGGCCACACAAGAGTGTGTGTGTAACTCGTGTGTGTATGAACTTCAGGTGAGAGGTGAGTGTCACTTGAGGAGACTGGGGGTTGGCATTTGGGCGAGCACTGGCTGTGACCACTCAAATACGTATTGCTTTAGAAAGCAGAGTTTTAGCTTACTCATATCTGCTCATTTTTATAGCCTCCTAATGTTTTTTTTTTGTTGTTCAGCTTGTAAATGAAAGTTGATATTGTACTCTGTCTTCTGTTCAGTTTTATATGAAAGTGCTTATCCTTGTCCTGCATTTAGGAAACATATGCAAAAAGATGTATTTTGATCTCAGATTTCCTTTTAATGACAGGCATTTAACTCACGGTGTTGTGAAACTAGATGAAGTTCATTTTGACCTACTCTATTTCTTTTCTCCTAAGTCACTAATTCTTTTGCATTAGTTGGATGAAATAATGCTAGAATTTTAAGCTGAAAGTTTTACTGCAATACTTTTATTGTAGCAAAATTTAATATATTTTTTTGCTTGCTATCTGGAGATGACCTGCTACTCTACACTGAGGTAACTTTGTGCATTAAGTGACCTGTTTGTAACTGTATAACTGGACTTTGGCAATGGAAGTTTTTACATTACAGGGTGCCTTTTTTTTTTTTATTGAATCTAATAATACTTTAAAAAATGTACTATGTTTATAAATCAAAAATGGTTTCTTAGTTGGAAGACTATTCAGTGCTTCACTTGCTGTAAAAAGCATTGAAACTTAATTGTTTTAACAACTTTGCGCTGGGCAAGTAAAGATTACTTTTTGAAGATATGGCACACAATCAAATTCATTAAGAATTACCTTAAATCTAGGTTAAAAAAACCCCAATATTGTGGGTCTTCAAAGACAGGGCTCTGAACAAGATGAAAATAAACTCTTAGGCACGTTTGTGTTGGGTAGGGGTTCCCTGTTGTTGGCATCAGTGGAGCCTCAGGAGGCAGCAGAGCCGCTCTGTGTGCTGCTGGCAGCAGGGCCATGGAACTCGTTCAGTCCCAGCTGCAGAGAACTCTTCTGCTCAGGTTTTCTGGACACCTCCTTGGGCCTAAAGCCCTCCTTCATTAGTGCTTTCACCTCATAAAGTGGAACTTTTCAGGGTTAAGACTGGTATCCAGATCATCGTTTTTCAAAATATTTGCACTTCTCTATGTATGCTTTGCTAATTCATTGATTCTGTATCAGGTTTTTTAATATCTCCTTATCTCTGCCTTCTTAAGTTGTATCTCTTCGTGCTGTTTTTTTTTATATTTTATGCTGATTCACAGTTCTGAGGTATTTTTTAATTTGTTCTGGGGTTTTATACTGTATGCTATTTTGGATAAAGTAAAAAAACTGAGCATAGATTAATATAGAGACAAATAAGGAGCCAGGAGAAAAATTAGGGGATAGGGAAAGCAACTCATGTCTGGTATTTATGTGGTAATTATTAAATATTGCAATTCTGTTATTGAAATGCTACATCTACTAATTAAATGGTTACGTCAGGGACAGGATAAAGGAAAGATTTTCTTTGATTAGCCAGTGTTTTCTAATTCTTTAAATTTGGTAGCTATTTGTTTTTCAAGCAAGTTATTTTTTTTAATAAGTACACCACCATTCTCTGAAGTGGGTGTGCATTGTACAAAATGTGTATGTCTTGATTATACTAAAGCACTTGGTGCTTTGCAGTACATCTTGGCCAAAAAGCATGCTCCTTGCTGTGTTTCTTTTGATAGCATTGTATGAAATAATGTAAATTAAAAATGACAAAATAAATGTCAAATCATGTAAGCCATCCTGTGCTTTGAACTGTTTCATTCCACAACTTCTTCTTTACTGTGGGAAATATGCTCCCCTTTTCTGCTTTCTTATTACAATAAAAATTTTTGATTATGCTTTGAAAGTACCATTCAACAAATAGTTTTATTCTCATTGGTGTGTGTATCTTTGTGGTCACTCTGCAACATATTCCTAATGGTATGACCACACAAGACCTAAGATGCTTTGGTGAACTGCATTGCATAATATTCTCTTAAGGATTGGAACAGAGTAGTGAGAACTGGCAAGTCTTGTCTAATTCAGTTGAATTGTATTTTCTGCGAATTTGGCTGTTGGGTGCTGAATTTTCCTATCTCTAGTATATAATTTCTTCGTAGGTAACACTTGTAAAGCAGTAATCATCTGAAGAAAGGTGGCACATAATCTCAAAGTAGCACTGCTGCACTTCATTAGTAATAGAAAATTGCTGCTGTTTATTTAGATACAGATACTTTTCAGAATTAACTTTTTGCAATTTGTCATGCTTTTTTCAAATACTGCACACTTATGTTCACCTCATGAACAGTAGGGGGGTTTATACCTTGAAATTGTGGTTAGACTTGCATTTTTGCTTTACTAAGTGCCCTGACTTCTGTCAAACTGCTGCAATAACCAAGGCAAGAATAGATAGATTAGACTAAAATTGAGGTGGGGTTTAGTAACTTTAAATATTTGGAAATAAAAATGATGGATTATGATATGTTCAAGAATCTTCTCAGTGTGAGCATCTGTTCAGTGTGTATGTTTCTGTACATCTGGAGTTCTTTTTGTGGCGGGTGTCAAGTGTACAAATAGCATTAACGTAGAATATTTCAAAAATACATCTGGTTATTGTCACCTTGGGTTACTGTGCTGTTAAATCGAATATGTAGTGCCTTTACTGTGGTGCTGAAGGCTTACTAAACTTTGGAGACTGGAGTGTAGCTGATAATGAAGTCCTTGGTGTAATGAGAGGAGACAGTGTGATTGGCACTCCAAAGTGGCTTCTCTGGAAATTAATTAAAGCGTCTGTACTGTCTCTTTAAAAAGAAAAACAACCAGGAAGGGTGTTTTTTGACTTGGGATGCACGTTCTGTTGTTCCAACCCCTGTGAACTCCTTAATAGCAGTTGGCAGAAGAAGAGTTTGAATACCATGTCAGAACATTTTCAGTCTGTAGAACCAGTCTAGCCATCTGTTTCTCACCTCTTGATAAATATTTAAAACAGAAATTTTGCTGAGGGCTTTTTGTGCTGAGATTTCTTGATTAAAAAGAAATGGCTGTAGAAGATTTAATGATACTATTGTTGTGAGCTCCTTGGGGCCAGAAGCACACCATCTTTTATAATTAAGAAACCACTGGCACTGTAGAGTAGTATTTTAGAAATTAGTTAAGTTGGACCAAAGAAAGATCAAAGTGTATTTGGTGATGTGCTCCTTTTAATCTTTCCTTAAACAAAATTCATTCTGTGCCTAAATCCAAGTTCTATTTTTTAAAAATATTAAATAACTTGGTTGCATCACTGATTTTTCAAAAACTGTTAAAAGTTTTCTTACGCTTTCAGTCCTGCTTTCAGACATTGTATCCTTCTTGCTTTAAAATCTTGGTCTTTTTTTTTGTAGCAGATAAATCATGTGGTGATGCCTAATCTTAAAAAGTTGTCAAGTGTAATTATATATGGAAAACATCCACAGAAGGTAAATATGAAGGAGTTAGCTCCAAAAAGTAGCATACTTCTTTTGTAGTAATTTATTGTATTTTTGTTCACTAGATTAGAAAATTTATTTTTTAGTTAAATAAAAGTTCTTTTTCCAAGCAAAAAAAAAGAAACTGAGAAACCTTTCCTAACTATTAATGTGAATGTGATTATGTAGCTACTAGCATTGTTAATACAGATAAAAAAATACTGTAAACAATTCTAACTATCAAGCCATATCCCATATGGAAGTTCTTATGTGCTTTTGAATCTTAATATTTTGTAAACTTTCCGGTGTACTAACATACACTCTGTTAAAGACAATACTGTATTTAACAAGATGTTTGAGAGATGGAACATAGATTTTTGGTTTTTGTGCCCAGATTTCTCCATCAACTTAACCCAAAGATAGCAAACAGTACTCTGTATAGATTCTCTCTTCAATCAGTACTCCTGCTGTTGTGGTCTGCAAATGTGTGCAAGGAATGTGTCTTGTGGCTGAAGTATAAGATTACAGTGTTTTCCAGATGCACGGGATGGTTACACATTTCCCCTGCCTTGGGTGACATGCTGGATAAAATGCCTCATCGCCCTGAGGTTCCAGTCTTTCACAGGCAGTAGTGTGCAGCTTACCTCACCCTCGTGAAGACCTCTGAGATTTCCGACTAGAAAGTTATGTAAGGATCAAATACTTGGTTACTGAAAGTGTAGTTACTTTAGGCTTTGGTGTGAAAACAGTTGTACTGAGTTCTAGTTGGAAATGTTTGTCTGTGTTTTTCCAGCAATTGTCTGGTTCATAAACATCTGACCTTTTTTCTGGTTTTTCCAGGAAGGGGTGTGTCATTGTCATGAGACTTTATCAGTTTGGGTTTTATGTTGAACATAATTTATTCAAAAATTCATACATGTGTCTTTGACTATCTATTTAAAAAGTGTTTTTCTTTTTTTTTCAAGTTTTGAAAGCATCATCTGGTATCTATTAAAAAGGCATCTGTTTTTATTTTTGGCCCCACTTGTTTACGTACTTGGAAGTGTATATGCTTTTCAATGAAGTTTGTGCAAACATACGTGGGACTTTACTAATCTGGAAATTCTGAACACTGGGGAAATTTTGCTGTCTTGTAAAAAATGTGTGCAGTATCCTTGTTCATAGTACAAAATCTGAGAGTTGCCTGTATCAAGATTCTAAATGCTGCAGCTGTCATTTGGTTTCCTGAGTGAGAATAGTAAAAAGGTTGTTGGTGATTGCAGGATCTTTTATCTCAACCAAGCTGAGAATTTCTTTTAAGTGTGTATCTGTCAAAATAATGGTCCTCTGGAATGGCAACTCCCTCAGAATTTGGGATGGAGAAAAGCACAGGAATAGAAGTTGGTTGGCAATGTGCTCATGAGCTGAGGGTTGCCCAAGTAGGTATGGTTTGTGCTTTCAGCTGTTTGCAGGTATGTACGGGAAAACAGGAGGTTTGTTGTTACTGCTCGTGTAGAGTAGTCACTGATGCTGTAGACCTACTGAAATGAGTCTAGTATCTAAAAGTTAATTACTGTTGTATTTAAATTAGTTCTTATGCTGGATTGATCTGGGTGAGACCCTCATTTGTTAATATATTATCTTTAAATACTTCAGTCCTTACATTTGCAGAGCACTGTTTAGTGTTCTTGGTAAAGCCAGTAATTGAGTAACAGGGTATTTTATTTTTTGTGCAGAGGAAGTTATTTAACCCAACACAGATTAAGTTTTCATTGTTCATGCAACACATGTGCATACTTTTTAAAGAACTTGAATTCTTTTTGGTAGAGAAAAGAATTCCCTGAAGTCCAGATATGTTCAGCTTTTTCCTTGTAATGGTGAACAAACTGTTCAGTGAAAGCTGAAATTCCAGTCAGATTGTTTCATTTTGCCCCTAGTGAGTTTACGTACCCCAGTCCCAGTGCTCTCTTGGCAGAATGTTTAGAGGTTTGTCTTCAGATGTATGTCAGTGCTTCAGCTGGATAGGAAAAGAAGGGAAAAAAAGTATTATACTAATAAAAGCCTTCTGTTTTTCATTAAAATGCAGACCCTCTACACTGACTTTGTTTATGGAATTATCTGCAATAAATTTCTGTGTTGCAGGGTTTTTTTCTACAAGTTCTAGTCAAGGAGGAGAGTGATAGGAGTATTACATTTCTGTCTAGGTGACTAGAATAGGGAGGGGCTTAATTTTTGGTGTACTGAATTTTCTGAAAATTTCTACTGTATGGAAACTTGAAACAGTTGCATGTAAGATTCATGGATACCTTTTTTTTCTCTTTTTTTTTTTTTTTTTTTTTGGTCAGAACTCTGCTTCGGCTTTGTCATTTACAATGAACAGGGCATTAGACTGATGAAACTGCTTTCTTGTGTCGTGCTTTGTACATTTGCCTATAGTTTTATTACTGTTTTTATCTTTTGAAGGAGAATTGCAGTCTTACTGTGAGTTAAAAACCTAACGTTGCAGGACCTGAATTTTTCCTGGGCTTTAATGTGGAACTCTTGTGTCATCTTGGGAAAATAAACTTGCTTTTTGTTCCTGTTAGTTGGGTTGTAAAATTGGAATGCACTTTGTTTGTTTTAATCGAATTAATATTGTAGCAATATTTGTAGAATACTTTAACATTCTTTAATGTGTGAGAGCACGGTAATACAGTGTTTTAAAATGTTGAAAGTAACCCTTGCACTTTTATCCTGGTTTTGGAGGGTATAGAGTTAATTTACTACTTAGTAGCTGGTACAGTTGCTGTGATTTGGATACTCACAAATGTTTGTTGCAGAGGCAAGCGCCATGCAAATCGCTTCTCCTTGGCTGGTATGCAAGAAATAGTACAACGTGCTTTTTTGTAGTTCCATACTAAGTAAAAGATACTTTTTCGGTATTGTGCAAGGAAATGGCAGCCACTAGATTTGAGTTTGGAAGTACTAAGGAACTTCTGAAATATGACGGCAATTGCACTGGAGAGCTGAGAGGCAGCCTTAACTTTTGGCATACTTGAGGTAACCAGATGTGAGTGCAGGTGATGAAGCTGGGTGTGCCTTTTGGATCTCCATCTGCATTGTAAATCCTTTGTAAAGAGAGCGTTTTGATTGCTGGATTCTTTCTCATGATGGATGCCCAATTTGAGTGGGTGTGAAGGCCTCACTTTGTATATTCTGGTTGGCAGAGTAATTGATTGGAGGGTGTTTTCTTTGAGTACGGGTATCCTTCTTGTACACTTTGTCTTCACCCCACATGCCTCATTTCTTTCAGAGGAGGTCAATAATGTTTTACTTTTCTAATAATATCTTCAAATAAGCATTTGGTTTAGGTGGCATGGGGTTTTCTTGTGGCAGTGAGGGGGAAAATAATTGATGTGTGTGAACCTGACAACACCTGTGCTCCAATGCACTGGCTGTCTCTGCAGCAGGGGAATACTCTGGAAGAGGAAACTGTAATATTTAAAATATCCAACACTTTTTAATCCTTACTATAAATGGATAGTGTTCCTCTTTGAGCTATCTGAAAGAGGAATCTTTTATGGCATTTAGTTGTCCTGCATTTTTTCCCATATTTATATTATGTCAGTCACAATTAGAGGAATATTTAAGGTATTTGTCATTTGTAATCAATTGTGGGAGTGTATTTTATCCTGGCATTTATGTAGGACCTAGTACCATTAGTCACATAGTATCCTTGCATTGTGCTGCATTCTAAACAAACTCAGTGTAAAGAGCATCCCCAATCCAGTTAATTTTGGGTTCCAGCAGGGGGTGGATCTTGTAGTGTTGATGCCAAATGAGAGTTGTGCAGCCCCCAGTATTGTTCAGCACAGTGGGCAGTGATCTCAGCTGCAGCCTCTTCCCTGTTCCTTTGGTAAGCCTCGCAAGCCAAGGGTAGCAGTGTGGCCTCTGTCCTGTTTGCAGGGGATGGGCACCCAAACAACCTGAGGGAATGCAGGAAATACTTGTTGAAAAGTACGAGGGAGTGTTGGTGTCTCCAGCGAAGCAAGCAGTAATCCTTTGGTATGATGAGGTAACAAGCTGGAATCAGCCAGCAATGGCCTTGAAAGAGATGTTAAGAAGCTAATGTTTGATGTGATGGAGAAGGAAGAGATAATGCTGGGTGAAAGGATAAGCTCTCAATACCAGAGAACAGGATGTGGTGTGGTTGAGAAATGAGATGGGTACAGAATGCCTAAAGATTGCAGATGTTGGAATGGTTAGAAAGAGACTTTAAAGAAGATTTAAGAAAAAAATGGAGAAATTGTTAACAAGTCTTAGGATGGACATAGATTTGAAATTCAGGAAAGAAGTCAAATAATCAGGTGAAAGAAAGATTGAAGTTTGAGACCTTAGTGTAAAAGGCATGAACCAGTAAAGTGCAGTAGCTGCAAAAATACAATGTGCATCATATGCTTTTAAATGAAATGTTTTATAATAATTTTTCCCTGAAAACAGGTTCAAATTTGTGATTAGTGAATGGAAAACTGTTTGCAGGTCCACTAAGGAATACTGATAAAACAATTTTGTTCTGTAGAGTCAAATATGGGTTCCCTCATGCCCCTAGTATCTACTTTATTTAGACCCTAATAGTGCAGGTACTCATTTACATATTTAATTTTGCCAATATATGTTTATTTTATGAGCAAAGATCTCACAGGATCAGTGAAGCTCATTAATGTGCTTAAGACTAAATACTGTATTGCCAGCAATTTTTCAAAGCTGTTTTCTGTTTTTGAGAAAGGGAATATTTGCAAACTAGCTCTACCTGTAGCTTGTAGTTGATGCACAGCATTATTTGGCCCAGCAACAATTACTGATGTTATTTTCTTTAATTTAATTGATATTTTTCAGCCTTGTGAGTTTTGGCTGCCATGAACTATGAGTTAGATGAACAAGAATATGTACTTGGATTTATGAATGGTGAAAATTTTATTTTCAGAGTGTTTATAATTTGTTTAATTAAAAGCTTTATCTCAGTAACCATGGTTTTTATTATCTGGGAAATTGGCTAAGCAACACATGATGACATTTGGGATCTGTGCAATATGGTCAAGATGTTACAAATTTGTTTATAGGAGTTTAAATTTTTATTAAAGTTTAAACAAACTTTATTTGTTTTAAGGAGGGCAAGAAAAGGATGAACTTGTCTTGAAAAGGTCTCCAGCATGTTGTAATCAAGTGGTAATAACCAGACTGGTTAGGTTTTGTGTCTTAAGGAGATGGCACGTTTAAAGAGGAAAAATTAATTTATTGAAAATAAATGGTAACTTATCAGGAAAATCCAGATGTTTGGGATTTTTCTACGTTGTAGTAATGCGAGGGAAATGTAGACTGTACAGTTCTACAGAACTTAAATAGAAATGTCACCGTGTGAAGCAAGCTGAGCAGTTTTGTGAAGTATCCTGGCTCTGCATGATACTCAAATATTTACTCCTGCAGCAAGAGGTGTGGTGGTCTGATTAAGTGTTTAGATTGAGGCTGAGGAAACAGGGGTTGTGGGTTATTTGTTTTGGTTTATCTTGCTTGCTTCTTTGTTTTGTAAAAGGTCGTTTGTGTTATTTCTGCTGAAGTTTTCCAGTCAATAAACTAGATCTTTTAACTCCCCGAGTTTGAGACCCTATTAATATTAAGGCCTCTCTCTCTAGTAACAAGGGTAACTTCTTTCCAAAGGGCCTTTTTAAGAAACGTGTTCACTTCGGTATTGGTGCTAGGGAGAATAATTATCACCTTTCCAGGAACAGCGTTGCAATTCCTCCTGCGCTAGCCTAGCACTTGAGAGGTCCCAGTGGATTTCCCCAGGTTCCAGCTTTATGTTCTGCATTCCTGAGAGAGACACAGTGAGGTAGGAGTAGTTGAGTGCAACAAGAACTTTTTATTGGAAGAAACATCCACTTAGTGGTGGATTGGAATTGTACTTGTGTAAAACCAGGGATTGGCTCTTGAAACTGTAGTAGGTGCAAACAAACCCAGTGTTAGGCAGAGTTTGCTACCTGCTCTTCCTGCTTGGATGCCTTAGCACCCAGTGACTTCCAGTTATTTTGGGTCTGCAGGGCTGTCATGCAGTGTCACTGAAATTTCAATTGTTGAACTGAAATAATATTCTTGAAAGAGTTAAAATAGTCTTAAAGATGAGATGCCAGTGGTATTTAAGCTTAGTGATTCTTAGATAAAATGTTTTTCCATGTTCTGTCTGCTTTGTACTTCAAGGCTGTAATTGTGGGTTGTGTAATGAGTACATTTTGACATCATTTGTATAAAATCCCTTGCAGTTTTTGAGAAAACATGTAATTGTCTCAAGGTGGTTGTGCTGAATGGTCAGGATTCATACTTTTTACAGTAATGAGGTGCCATGGATATCAATGCTCCAAACTCGAGTTTCAACCTTGAGTTTTAATTCTGAAAGGAGAGCTTCTGCAGACCTTTATGCACACATCAGGTGGGAATACTGCTGTTAGTTTATATATACTGGATGCTAGGAAATGTGAATTTTAAGACCTTGTATGTAAATGTTTCTTATGGTCTTTATGATAGACTATTTGTAGTTACACTTTGTACTTAGCATTTCAAATTCTAACCATGCAGGCATAATCAGACTGTAAGTCAAACCTGAAACTTGTGGCTTTCCTGACTGCTTTTCTTCGTTATGTCATTGGAAAAGAGGTTTGATTTTTTGCTGACTTGTGTTCATTTGTGGGAAGAGGCTCTTGCTCCCATATCTCCCTAGTTAATCTAACAGTTGTTAGGATGCCTGTTATCCTTTCAGGACTGTTACCAGTTACTCCATTAGGAAGACAGCATAGCTTTTCGTCATGTTAGTTGTTCCTGTCCTTTCTTAATCAATGTGAAACAATGTTTCATGTGGTGTAAAGGGATTTTTGTTTTTTAAGGAAGGTGGTGAATTTTAAAGCATTTCTTCAAGAGCATTTTGCAGATTTTTTATTTATTTTCAGTGAATTTAAAGTATCTCAAAGTAGCACAGTATGTAGTTTAATGTAATTTTAAGAAATATTCAAAGAAAATTACTGTATTTTGCAAAAAGCTGATAAGAGCACTTGAAAAATATAACTAAAAATCTGTGTATTCCTGCTGTAGTAAAGGGATTTGAGGCTTTGCTTGTAGTTGGATCATTTATCTTTTGATGGTCTCTGCCACTAAAGCTAACCCAATAGTAAGTTTATAGCTGGAAATGGCCCCCTAACATCTTAAGCAGGTTTTTTTTTTTTTTTTTTTTTTTTTTACTATCAGATTCTGCTTGTCTTTGTTCTGAAAAGTTTCTTCTGATCCTACTTTGCTAGAAGCTCCTAACAATTTATTTGCTCCATTTTTAGTTTTTTAGACGATCTTATGTTATTTTTATTAATCATCTTTCTTTTCTTTGGTGCTTAAATTCATTCAGTTGCTTCAGCAGCATTAGTTTTTGTATTCTGCTTGGTATTAGCTTCTATTTTTTGAGGAAAAGAGATGGATAAAGAGGCTGGCAAGCTAACAGTTCAGAAGTACAAGTAACACCCAGTGATTTGTAAGGTCATCTTCTGGGGTACAGCATGCTTTCTGATGTGAGCAGTTTTCTTCTGGGCTTTGTATGATCTGTGTTTATCATCTCCATAACATGGTATAAAACATCTGCAACATCTGTAGAGGTGTTGCTGAAGGCTTTCATGTTAATATTTCAGAAGGCTTCCATAATCAGTATTTCCATATGAGGAACCCTTTTCAGTAGCTGTTATTGCTTTAACTTTTTTGAGTGGAAACAGTGGTAAATATGTTTTGGATAATCTCATCAGCTGCACATTTAAGCACTAGCTTTTGACTTTAAGGATAGTATGTTAAAAGACATTTCTAGTAAAGCTGTGTTTAGTACTAGATTACACAAAAGTTGGTATTTCTGATCCAATTACATTCATCTGGCTGGAAACTGTTTACTGTTTCAGCTGCAAGTAGTTTATTTGAATTACATTTGGTGTGCTGTTGCCCTACATTAATATTAGGAATCCTAAATTACATCTTGAAAAAACACTTTTATTCAGTGTTTTCTCCACAATTTCATGTGTCTGATTTCATGTCACATATTTGCCTACTAGCTGTGTATTTATTGATGTTGTGGCCCAGTTTAATTGCTACTCAGTTTTCTGCTGTAGTTTGTGGGAATCTACTTGTTTCTGTTAGAGTTCTTTACCTATTACACCTATTTATTGCAAAATGCTATTACTAGTTTATACATTAGAGTTGTAAAAATTAAAAGAATTGTTTCCAAGATACACAGATTCAGAAATCAGAGATTTCTGATTTCTGCAGATGTTGTGATAAGTGTAGTTTGTAGTGTCTCCAGTTCCTTGTTGAAGTGGGGAAAATGTATTTTGCAGCATGGATGAAAAACCCTTTAATTTGCGTTTTAGGTGATTGTTGAGTTTGGAATCCTTGATGTGAAATGTTTGCAATAATCTTGAGCAACAAAATTCTGTGTCAGTCAGATATATAGCTTAGTTAAAAGTATTATTGTTAAGATAATGGTACATGTTATCTCAGCATGATTTTAACATGGCAGTAAAACAAATGACACTGACGTTTGTTTCATCCATTTAAGGTGAGTGCTGGGAACCACAACAGTTTAGAGAGTGTTCAATTATTTCTGAATTGCTCTCGTGTCACTGTTGATTGTCTCAATGAAGTAACTAGTTGATGCATTTGTTTGTAGGAATGAGCTCGTTTGTGGAATGCTAGAAATTCAAGTATTTATTTTGCGCTACTATGTATTCTTGAGAGGCATGAAAGTTTTTGATTGTTTTTATGTAGCCAGAAAAAAAAAAGAAACTTTAATTTTATTATCAGGAGTGTACTCTAATTGCAGCAGGTTGATAGCAAATGAGTATTTCCAGCCTAATGGACTAATGCCATTAGTGCAGGGCACATCTCATGTGAGTTGATTCATGCTTATATATACAAAATCTAATTTGAAAACTGAATTTTTAACAATTACAGTAAAACCAAGTCCAATAGAACGTTGGGAACTGAAAAGAAAATATATTAAGTATAGGCTCTCTTTGCAATTTAAGAAATACCACAAATTAACCTGTGTTCCATGACATTAGCATCAGGGTCATATTCATGTAAGTGATTTGAGCTCAAGTCTACTTCTATGGATGATTCAGATGGGAAGGTCAAATTGTAAGCAGTAATCATTCTCTTCTGTATTTCTCTCCTTACAGAAGTCTTTCTAGACTGTACAAGGTTATTTTCTATTCACAAAAGAGTGAAGCTGCTTCAGAGTTAAGAAGCCGAAGAAACCTAGCATTCTGAAAAACTGCATTGAGAATGTAATTGCCAAAATGCTGTTTCAGGGTACTGCTGACAAGTTAAGATAATAGATTCTCAACTTTACTTTATCCAGTTTTGCTGCCTTCATTTCAGTTTACTAATTTGCTTTGTAGCTAGGTCGTGGATATACCTAATCTTGTTGCAAAATACTTAATGTATTTCAGTTTATCAGTTAAGTATTTTGTTTATGCTTTTTTATGATATGGAAACAAGTATTGTTTTCACAATTAACCTTGTGTTTTTTTTAATGCAAATTGTGCATTCTGCTCCCATAGAAGTGTAGTAATTTTGCATATTCTTATAAAGCATTTTAAGGCATCTGGGAAATTAATTTGTCCTGTGACTGTTTTGTGATATGGTATGATACCATAAGAAGAACACTCAAAATTTAGTCAAATATATTTTGATAAATGATCTTTTGAATGTTTTAAATATTTAGTTTTTCTCTGAGGTTGATGGGGACAATAGTATCAAATAGTTTGCTTTCTAAATCATTCTCTTCACAAAAAAAGTAGTTGGTGAGTGTCTTTAATTTTCCATTATACACTAAATACACACTGAATTCAGAATGCTGTTACAGATTAATTAAATCAATTACATTTAATTTTAGCTTTATTAATTTTCTTTCTAAAAGATATGCATGGTTTTATGCAATGATATGTAATGACATAAAAACTAAAAAAAGAGGTACTTGCGGAAAAGGCACTTGCTTTAATTTTTTCTACCACAACATCATGGTGTGTTTTTGATAACGAGTTGGCATGCTTTAATCACTGATTTTTAAGTGTTTTTGCTAAGATATAAAGTGTTAAGGTTCCCCAGATACGAAACATCAATTTTCAGTGTTTTTTTAATCAGGCTAGTAATGTCAAAAACAAAGTCGAAACTCCCATGTGCAATTAGATAGTTTCAGTTTTATAGTCAGTGTAATAAAAGATACAATAGCTTTATTCAGTATGAAAGAAATGGGTTTTGGTTTTCTCATTATGTCATGTTTTATTCAATATTTGAGCCTGTTTGTCAGAATTTCTTTAGTGTTTCTTTGACAGTTCCTAGACAAATGATTATTTACAGAGATTTATCCCTTATTGGTTAATATTTTGCTATTTTAATTCCTTGCAGACTTATGAGTGCTTGGTAAAGAAATGAGTAGCACTTCATGTTGAAGAATGAAATTGCAAATAATTAGATTTTCCACAAAAGACAAAATGAATGTGGTGCGGCAATGACATAAAAATACAGGAAAGGTTACATCTTTAGGTGACAAAAAGACTGCCACTTTCCTCTACTTCCAGGTCAATGTGTGATAAGGAGTGTTAAGTTTCACAGGGTTCTTTGAGTAGAACTGGTATTTTTTAAAAGAAAGTACAGGTACAAAGGTCTAGAGGTGTTCAAGGCCAGGCTGGTTGGGGCTCTGAGTGACCTAGGGGGAGGTATCCCTGCCTGTGGCAGGGGCTTTGGAACAAGGTGATCTTTAAGGTCTTCTCCAACCCAAGCCATTCTGTGATTCTGCATTGTGAGTTTGTAGTAAGTTACTGTTCTGATCTGCAGTATTTGCTGCAGTTGAATTTCAAACTACGTCTGCAGTATATAATTGAGCACTTTTTTGCTGTTTTGCTTTTTATTATATCTGATTTGGTAATAGTGAAAAGTCATTAGGAAAGAAACCTAGTAATTACTTACTACAGTAGTAGTTTTTTTCTGTGGCTGTGATCAGCGGAACAAGATGCTCTGCACGGAGTATAGAATTAACACAGTGTTTAAAATGCTGCTGTTAAATTGGATTCCTTTATTAAGGCAGGAAAAATGTTCTCAGTATCTGCTGTTGAAGTAAACAGTGAAGTTATGTCAGAAGGGTAAGCAGTGGAAAAGGAGCTCAAAGAAGGAATTTAAAGGGAATAGAGGATGAACAAGAGTTGAAAAATATTAGACTAGAAGAATAAAAAAAATCCTGAGAAATTATGAGGGGAAGAAACTGGCAAAGATGCTTCTGTCTCAGTCACAGAATCACGGAATGGGTCAGGTTGGAAAGGACCACAGTGGGTCATGCGGTCCAACCTCCCTGCTCAGGCAGGGTCATCCCAGAGCATACTGCACAGGATTGTGACCAGACAGTTCGGAAATACCTCCAGTGAGAGATGCTCCACACCCTCTGGGCAATCTGTTGTAGTGCTCAGTCACCTTCACAGTA
>VYXF01006652.1:8171-19288 GCA_013397295.1 Polioptila caerulea
AATAATAATAATAATATTAATAATAAAAGAGGGAGAGTGTTGTTGAGAGAGTCAACATTAGATGAGCACTGTTCATCGTTTGTTAAAAAGCTAGCCTTCCCAACCTCTTTTCTATAGTTTAAAGGAGTATTTGAAGGAGGTGAGCATTATTCTTCAGCAAATCATGGAAACATGGAACCTGGAATCCTCCTTTGTGTTTAGAAACACCATTTAATGCATGAGGGATTTGGGCTTCCTTTCTGATGGGACATTTTCAAAAACAGCTGCAGCTTATCTTGAGTTGTACTTCCCTCTTAGGATAAGACTCTCTCCTCTTTCCTCTCAATGGAGTTTCCTACATTTGAACAATGCACAGAATTAATTTCTGATGACTGTGCTACAACATATAAAAATGTCATTTTCATCAGAGTCAGTGGACTTAACTTGATTTTGCTGATGGCACATGTTAAGGCCACTTGTGCCATACTTAAGCTTTAAATATCTTGTCCCCATGACAGTAGCAAGGAAGCACCAGTTAGCCCGGACTGTCCAATCACCTCACCAGGGAGCAGGACAGCGGCCAGGCAGCTCCAGCCCTTGGCAGTAGGTAATTTCTCGGGGATGGCAACAAGTAACCAAATCCTGACAGCAAGTAATAATTTCAGTTTCCTTATCCCTCCTGAAGGGAAATAAAGTATATATCTAAAATGTGTATATATCTAAAATGTATATATATCTAAAATAAGATATATCTCTAAAATGCATAAGAGATTTTGAATCTCAGTAAAATATTGACTATGGTAGCAAAGGAAGCACCTCCTCTGAGCTCTCTTATTCACATTTTGACAGATGATGAAGCATTTGAATAAGAAGAAAGATGTGAAATCCTAATATGTATTTTGCTAGTCTGATTTACATGCTGCCATGTCAGTAAGCCAGCGATTGCTAAACCACATTTCTAAATGGAAGACATTACGTCAGGGAGTGTTACTAACAAGATCTCAATGTACAAGAGAAAACTTATATGTGTATGTGTATAAGATAAATCATGCACACATGCACAGTTGTACCTAACCTGACATAGTTTATTTGAGAAATTGTGATATTCAGTTGACTCTACTCAGGTGGAAAAAACTGTCTCAGAATTTGTCAATTCTGGATTTTTAACCAAGCTAACATGTCAGCCTGCAGCTAATATGTAGCCTCCACCTACTCTGGACACCACCACAAGTCCTTTTTTTGCTTTGGGAATCCAGCCAGTAACTGGAATATAAAGCTGTAATTTCATAGGGTTTTTCTGCTATTATCAGATTCTAGGTAGTAACTTTTTAAAGTAACATTCAACATTAATTTCTGTCTGAATTATGTACACACACAAACTAGGAATGTAGGTACATTATAATGATGAAATATTTGTTTTTCCTCAGAAATTAGGATAATATTTATAATGACAATATTTATGTAGCTATAAGGAAGTAAACTGTATGTTTCTAGGTTTGAATCAGTTTGTAGCAGAGGACTACTCAAAGCTTTTAAAGTCTGTGCAGTATAATATTTGGGACTTGTGTTGAAGTCTGTTACTTGAATATACTAAGGAATACAGCTTAAAGAATAAAAAGTCTCATAAGGTACTTTGACATACTGAAACCATAATCTGACAAGCATAAAGTGGAGAAGGATTTATCAACATGTGAATGCCACTTCTTGTTTAATTCATCTGACTAATTAGAAATAATTTTAAATATCAATCAATATTACAACTTCATTAAGTGATAATTGAGAAACACTATAGGGTTTTTTTGTTGTTTGTTTTTTTTTTTTTTTTTTTTTTTTTTACTTAAGCAAAACATTTTCTGATGCTCTTCAACAGCCTGTATACAATAAATTGCCATTTCTGCTTTCTGGTAGTGTTACGAAAACGTACATGTATGGGCTACTAAACAAATAATATGTTTCAGTTTTTGTCTCCTTGAAACTGAATTGCAGGCAGGAAATCTTTCCATTTATAGTTCTAATTTTGAATGTATTCCAGAATGTATGTGCTTTCCCTCTTTCTGTCTTTCTTACTTCCCCTGCAATACATTGCTTGTGTGGCTTTGATAACATGGTTAATTTTGCTTCAAATACCAGAGGACATGGGATGACTGCAGAGCAAAACAGTGGTGGGAGTACCACTGTTGCCATGTATAAGGGAAGCAGAATATACGTAAAGCTAAGAGAATTTTGGAATGGTTTCTAGAGCAGTGTCTCCAAAACAGCTGACTCCTGAACTGCTATATTTTCCTCAGTTCTTCCTCTGGTATGTAGGAGAGTGTGCATGTACTCAACACACTACTACTTGAAATACAGGTATTGTCTGTCTGTGTATGGATAGACTCAAAATATATGGCAGTATCTTCAAGGAAAAAATATAGTTACCTTTTGAAGGTTCTGACCAAAAATTTTCTTTCATTGTTTATTTAGGTAATAAAAACAGTGGCAGGTGAAAGTATGGTGGCTTCACCCCATGCAGTTTTAGTGACAAAAATGTTATGGTGCTCACTTCTGCAAACTTTTTACAATTCTTCAATTAAAAGGGGAAAGTCGTTTAGGTCTCATGGTAAATATATCATAGACAACTGACTGGCTTCTTCAGTACTCAAATGAAAATCGTGGTATGACAGTGTTAAATTTATCTAAATGTGTAATGGTGTGGTGGCCTGACATAGATTGGCTGCTAGACCCCCACCCAGCAGAAGCAAGGTGAGAAAATAAATTTAACTTATAGGTTGAAATAAGGACAGGGAGGTCCCTCAATTATTACGATCATGGACAAAGCAGGCTCAACTAAGTGAAAATTAATGTAATTTATTGCCAGTTAAAATATGTTTGGATATTGAGAAGAAAAGAAAAAAATTTAAGACCCACCTCCTCCTGCTTCTCCACTTATTTTACCCAAGACCCCTTTTACTCCCTCATTCCAAATCGTCTTCCTGCTCCCCAGCAATGTCCTGAGCAGCAGAATGGGATAGGTAATCAGTGCTGTGGTCAGTGTGTAACAGATCCTCTCTGCTGCTCCATCCTTCTCACCCTGTTACCCTGCTCCAGTGTGGGGTTACTCCCATTAACTAATGTCCTTTAGGAAATAGTCCCCTGCTTGACCATGTTCTTCCCAGGCTCCTGTATGGGCTGAAGGCAATTTCCACTCTGGTAGCCTAGACAGACAGAGGAGGAAGGACCATGGTTAGAGGGACCACACAAAAAAGGGGAAACACAGCACTTTTTTAAACTATTAAAGATACAAGTGATATTTAGGCACTGAAACCAAATAAATTTTAATAAGTGCTTAGTCTTTAATAACTGGACAAATGGAAGTTAAATTGTCTTTCTTTTGCCAATCTTCACCAAGATGGTGAATGAAATGTTTCAAAACATTTTGTTCGTACTATGCTTTTATTGTTTTATTACTGCTCAGATAAAAAGAGAGGGAATTACTTGCTGTCGAAGAAAATGGACGACAACATTGAGCTTGAAATGTGGAGTTACATTCTCAGATGTGGTAAATTCACATTCATCTGCTGAGAAAAGTTTTTTAGTTGGTTTCTGTATTTGAGCTGGTGTTTTTACATCCAGAGTGACACCATGGAATTAACTGAGGTTATACCAGTAAAAACACAAAAAGTATTTTCTAAAACTCTGAAGAATAAATAACCTTCTTGTCTTCTACTGTGCTTGATAAATTCAACATCTTCTCTGATTTCTCAGCTCCCTCATTCTCTTCTATGAAGATTCAGCACTCTTCAGGTCTCCGTTTTGAGGCCCCTGAATATTCCTGCTTCTTTGTTTCAAGGAACATGTTGAATTGTGATCATATTTAGCTTTATGCTTGTATAAAATGCATAGTCTTTCTTCAACTTAAAATATGCTGCTTTGGAAATTTTTACTTGATTAGTCCTGACACACAGTTGACAGAAATTATTTTAGAAGAAACAGATAGAAAAGATAGTGAAATTTAAATTTTAATCTGCTTTTCCTGTACTTCCTTGTTTTTTTCTTATTTCTTCTGTATAGAAAGCAGATGTTTCACTAATCTGGAAGGTGAATCTGTTAATCCTTGGCAAATATTACAGACATTATGTTACCAAAATTCACCTAGGACATGCAAAATTTTTTCTAATAATTTGTAATGATCATAGCTGTAGTTTAAACAGGATGCTATCTGCCAAAATATCCTTGAGATAGATATATTTCTCTTTTTTGTTGTTGTTGTCTGCTTTTGATTTTGCTGAGGAAATGTTACCGTTTAACTTACTGGTGAGAATAAAAGATTTGATTTTGTGCAGGCTTTGTTAGGACATATGTTTTATCTGTTTAGAATCATAGATTTGCCTTCAGACATTTAAGATAAATTTTGATAATAGTGCAAGTAGAATGCCACATTAGTAGTAATTCCATCTCCATTAGTAACTGGAGATGCTTGAAAAGGTCTGATTAATTTTTTGTTTATGGTGGCAATATTAACTTTTAATTTATTGCTAAAATCATCCTCAAAGCCATCCTAAAATGACAACCAAAACGATCATATACTTTTAAAAAGTCAATTAAGAATGAAAATGGGCATCTGGAAACTGGGAGTTTGAACTTTAGGAACATAGTAACCAAATACTTAAGAAAAAAAGTGAAAATTAAAATGTGAAAATACCATTAGATACTTCCCTGTATATATGTGGTTCACGTATTATTTTCCTTAAATCAGTGAGGTTCTGCACATCAGTAAATTGGAGAGAGTCAGTTCTAGGATATATACACTGCTGAGTGAAATAATCAAATGGTTGAAATTGAATGGTATAGCATTCATAATGAAAGGAATTTTATGTTCTTTATCACTGTAGTGGTTTTGGTTCAACAATTTGAGTGTTCCCAGCCAACGCACCAATTTAATGTAGTGGGTCTTGTGCTGGCCAAATCGCCAGTGCACCCACTAGAATTATTTATTCATTTCCTGCTGTGAGATAGGATTAGGAGGAAGGCAAAGCAGGCTCAAACTTTGAAGGATATAAAGAAAACTTTATTAACAGAATTAAAAGAAAAATAATGAGAAAATCAGAATAAACCTTCAGAATACTTCTCCTCTCCCCATATCCTCTTTTCTTTCCCACTGACAACATAAAGAGACAAAACCTGGAACTTCCAGTTTACCAACCCTACAATAGTCTTTCTTCAATTCTCTTAGGGAGAGGAGTCTCTCTTGCCGTGCCATGGAGACCTCTCCACAAGAAACTATTCTCTTATAGCTTCAATGTCACAGCTAATCAGCTGCCAGGGAGACGGAAATCTGTTTGTTATGTGAAGATACTTCCCCTCGACTTACAGCTTTCCCACAACTCTTTTTGAGGGCTCAGTCTTTGGCTAATGGGGTACACTTTTGAGCTGGTCAGAGGCAAGGGTTCTCTTCATCTGTCTCCGAGATCATCTTCATCTCTGGGAACAGAGATGTTCTTCTGGGGGCAAAGGGTCTTCATCACTGTTCTTCTCTCTGTTTAAACTTCTCATGAGATCACAGCTACTTCAACATTTTCTTGCTTCAGGACGGGTGCTTTTGCTCATGTCTGCAATTTGAATGCTCCATCCTCCCATGCTTCATGAATCACAGGGATATTCTAGTATATCATAGTCCATCACCGTGGCCTCAAAAGAGAATTTTAGCCCAAGCCTAAGACATGTCTTCATTCTCATTTCATCTGGGATTTAAGTCTTTCTTTACTGACCTTGGTGTCTCCATATGGTTTTCTTTACATATCTTCACCCTTTCCTCTGACTCGGGAGAATAATGTCCGTAAGTTTCCTTTGTTCTGGGGAGTTTCACAGCACTGAAGGAGTTAATCTTGCCTGGGCCTTGCATCAGATTCACCTCTCGCTGTTGGTCCTGTGATGTTTGCCGGGCAGCGGCCGGAGCTGTTTACAGTGATGGATTTTTCGGCGGCCGCCTGGGGTGGGCGGCGGCTCGGACCTCAGCAGCCAGGCTGGACCTCAGCGGCCGCACACCGCGGGCCGGTGGCCTCCCGTCCCCGGCGATTGCTGGTGAAACTCAGCAGCGGCAGGAGCGGCCAGGCAGGATCCCAGCAGCCCGCACGGCGGCCCGGCCCGGCCCGGCCCGGCCCGGCCCGGCCCAGAGCTGCTCCCGGGGCCCAGCGGACCCTGGCTCGGCCCGGCTGGCAGCGGGGTCGGGCTCAGTGTCGGCAAGGTGTCAGCAGCCATGGCCCGGCCACCGCGGGGGAACTTCTCTCTTCAAAAGCTGCAAGCGAGAGAGAGATATTCCGAGATTTGTTCGTTTTGAGATGTTAATCTCACAGGGGCGTGTTCAGCTCTTTAATTGGTTTATCAGCGTGCCTATTCTCAGAGCCGACCAGCTATTGATTTTGCCCGGCATGAAGGAAGCTCTTAGCAGCTTCTCTTAGAAAATCACTTCTGTGGCTGGCTCCTTCCCTCTTCACCAAAAAATCAATTAATGCAAAACCAGCACGATCACCTTATTCAAGAGAAAATGTGATTTTTAATCTGTAGTGTCCCTTTGCATAGGAGTGCTTTTCTTAAGCTCCTGCCGTAAGCTGTATGTTAGAAAATACATTCATTTGCTAAGGCTGACTGAATATTGCTTACAGAAATTGTGATTGGTCCATCACTGCAGTTTGTAAAAACAGGCTGAACAAATATCTTGTGATGGATTCTGAACTACATGCATACATAGCTGATTTTGCCCTGAGGTAAAGGTGAGGTTTCTTGCTGAAATACATTCTGATCTTCTGTGGTTACATTATGCTAAGGAGCTACTTACAAATTACAACAACAACAAAAGGTGGTGTGTT
Source organism: Polioptila caerulea (assembly GCA_013397295.1). Taxonomy (NCBI): domain Eukaryota; kingdom Metazoa; phylum Chordata; class Aves; order Passeriformes; family Certhiidae; genus Polioptila; species Polioptila caerulea. The sequence goes on from VYXF01006652.1 coordinate 14,996, forward strand.
TGGAAGAATAGGGAGAATGAAGTACCCGAATTACTGTACTGTGAAACAGCGAATATGGCATATCTGTCTTCCAATTGTATTGGTTGTGTTAACACTTCCTTTCCTTTCCATGGCAAAGCAAATAGAACCTGTGCTTATCTTGCTTATCTTGTTGGTTTGTTTTCTTACAGCTATGTGATTAAAATATGTATGTACTGCGTTTTCTAATTCAATATAGCAATTAAGAAACAAAAAGGAGTTATGAGTTATGTCAAATATTTAATTCCCAAGTTAAAAATTCTTAGTAAGGTTAAGGTGTTGCTCAACTAAATCTCTAACTAAAGGAAAATGTTGAAGTATTTGTTTAAAAGATTGCCTCAGAGGTGTCAAAAGAGCATGAGGTTCTGCTTTCTAGCAGGTGAATGTTTGTGTGCACAGAACAGGGCAATCAGAAGCAGGCAGAACACTAGTGCTGCATCACCCTTTTCTGCACACTTTGCAGCTGACGTTGCAAATCACGCAGCATAAGAACATAATCATTTTTTATCAGAGAGAAATTACAAATTTTCAGGGGCAAATCACAAAGTATTTGAAGATGTGTGGAGCACTACCAATTTAATTTTATGTGATGGCTTTTCATTGGTATATCCTGAATATAGTCCAGAAAAATCTTAATTTGCTTCTGGTGTTAGGATTTGCTAGTATGAATTGGACACCTCCTATCATTCATTGAATAACTGAGAGATTATGTAAAGAAAATTCATTGACTGTAAAAGATCAAGGATGTCTTTCTGCCTAATGAATAATTTGTTCTTAGTAGTAAAGGACACAATGTATTTTGTGTCTTGTACAAAAGCATATTAGAGTCCTGTCTTTACTAGACAGAATTGCACAGGGTGGAATGCAAAATAAAGGTGAAAGAAAAAATTCAGTGATACATAGGATATGACTGAGATAGTCATACTATGCCTCACATACATATGTTTTCTGCAGATATATTTGTGAATGAAAGGGAAGTTGAAGACACATAAAGTAGTTCCACTAATTTTTTTTCTTCCTACCATGACTATCGATTGTTTCAGATTCCCTGGCCCTAAATTAGTAAGCACAGTCTGAAGTTTGAACTTAGGAGTAACCTGCTCTTTTTATAAATGATCCACTTCTGGAACAGAAGCACGGAAATAAAATCATTTTGCAGCACACCTTATTAACACAGCTGTGAAAAAACTCTCATAAATGCTGCACAAATTGGAAGCAGAGGCATAAGGAAGGGAAAGACTAAGTATTTCTTGAGTACTAAACCCTGATGATATGCTGCTAATAATTTTGCAGGATTTAGTTTAACTTTGCCGTAGAATTTAGGTATTAGTAGCTATAGTATAATGATTTTCTTAATGACTGCATTGGTATTAAAATTCAGAGTTCTGAGCAACTTACATTTGCTCTTTTTTTCAGACTATGCACAAGAGGAACTGTTTATTGGAGAACTCTTTTTGGATGACATTTAGTTTCTATTTCTGAAATTATTTTGTCAATTTTGAGTATTTTTAAAGATGATTAAATTAAAATAAAAATTCAGAAACTTGTTGCATGAAGGTATGAGAAGAAGACCATGTTTATTCTTCTTTGGGCAGTTTCTACAGAATAATTTCCAGAACTTTAATGCTCATTTGCCACTGTTTTCTTTACATTACATAGATTTAATATCCAGGACATATACTTAAAGGAGGTAAGGGCAAATATTTTTTTGTAAATTATACTATAATAATGCAAACCTATTCTGTCTGTAGTGAATAAATTTTCATGGTATAAGATGCCTGTCTGTTAAAGGAAAAAACAATAGTTTTCCATCTCTACAATTCCTTCTTCCTCCTGGGAAGCAGCATGAGCTTAGTAACAGAACAAACATCTACAGTTTTGACATATGTATGCAGGTGGGCGGTTTAAACAAAGGTAGCAACTTCTTTAATACAGCGTCCTATTTTTCATCAGGTCAATGACTGCTGTTAAGGTTTCTGTTTTATATATACAAAAGAGGCTTGTTCACACACTTTGTGTTCAGTACATCTTTGGCATATGTTGACATATATAGCTGTTAATGAATTAATTATACAAATGTCTTTAATGTTTTCTGAAATTTTTATATGAAACTCTCAAAGTTCACAATACATTTTTAAGAGACGATAGAGCAGTTTTGATGGTAGAAATTATGTTTAGACATCTACTTGGTTTAAGACAGAAAGTGTACATTTTCATTTGTACATCTGATTGTATGTCATTCCCCTATGTAATATGTTAGTGTTGAATATGTAGTACTCTTTGTTAATGCTTAAACAGTGGTATTATGGAATCCCAGAATGTCTGATGTTAGAGACTTCTCTGAAAGCCAGCTGTTCCAAGTTTCTGGATCAGAACATGCTAAACTAGAGCAAGTTATCCAGGCTGTATCCAGTTTATTATTGGCTGCCTCCAAGGGTGGGGAGCCCACAGATTCTGAGCAACCTGTTCAGTGTTCATACTGAAAAAGAATTTTACTTTTACTTGTATCTAATTTCTGCATTTCAGTCTGTGCCTTTTGCCTTCTATCCTATCACTCAATCTGCTAGCTATCTGGAGATCTTAGCTCTATGTTTTTGATCCCTTCCCATCAAATATTTTTCCATGCGGCTGAGATTGCTGTCTGAGAGTTCTCCAGCATGAAGGGTCTCAGCTCTCTGTCTCTCCTACTTGGTCTATATTGTCTTTATGACTCTTCATTGCACTCATTTCAGAATGTCCATATGTCTCCTGGAGACAGAAGTCCAGGACTGGACCTAACACTCCAGGAATACCTCACCAGGGCTGTTTAGAGGGGAAGGATCACATCCTTCTACCTGCTGACAGCACTTCTAATGCAGCACAGGAGATTGAAGGTGCACTGCTGGTTAATGTTCAACTTGTGGTCCAGTAGGGCACTCAGATCCTTTTTGTTAGACTTGCTTTCCAGACAGCTACATCAACTATTTCTTGGTGTCATTCTTCCCCAGGCAGAGGTCCTTGCACTTCCCACACTAAATATCATAACCCATTTCACTTTCCCACTGACGCTCATCTGAAATATGGTGCAACCATCTGACTTATCAATCACTCCTGCCTGATTTCTATTTCTCAGCAGATATGCCGAGAGTGCGCTTTGCCCATCATCCAGGCCGTTAATGAAAATGTTGAATGCTGTTGTCCTCAGCCTACACTCCTGGAGTTCAACAGTACAGAATGACCTACAACTGGACTTTCTGCAACTGGCTGGCTGTGTTTTTTTAAATTACACTCCAAAATTTCTCCATTTGAACCTTGGTTTCACCCAGGAAATACAGCTGTTCTTGGGATAACACTACTCCACTACTGGGAGTGGAAAAAATTGCTTCTACTTGAACCACATTTGAGTTACACTTTGAAAAGTTTATATTTGAGTGGCAGGCTGATTGAGATAACACAGAGCAGGTGTACTCCTCACTCTTGCGAGGTACACAGGTGTGGGGTTGGGCCCCCCTTTGTTGGTGAGCAGCAGGCTGATTAAAAGATGCTTCTAGGGAACGTGGCAACCCAGAGCATGGCACAGCAGTTGTGTGGGCAGGGCAAGTGGGGTTGCAGGTTTCTTTCTGCTAGCAAGGTCTGCTACATGTTGTTTACTGTGTTTTGGTTGGTTAGTTTTTGGAGTTTCTGTTAGTAATGGTGTATACAAGATAGAAAACTGCAGTTAATACAAGTGTATGTAACCAAATAGAACCCTCCAAAAAGAATGTGTCTGTACAGACCCATTCCTGTCTGGAGTGTTTGAGCATATCAGTGGTACCAGGGGGCATTGCAGAAGAAGCCTGCCTGCAGTGTGAGCAGGTGAATGATCTCATTTTGCTGGTGGCCAAGCTTAGGGAGGAAGTTGAAAGACTAAGGAGAATTAGGGAAAGTGAAAGGGAAATAGATTTGTGGAGTTCCAACCTCTCATCCTTGAGGGAGGCCCGTCAGGAGTCAGAGGACTCTTATGTCCCCATTGTCAGGGAGTAGGAGGACGCCTGGTGGATGAAGGGGAGGGGAAGTTGGTCTCTGCTTGGAGAGGCATAATAAAAATTCCTCCCGACTCCCATCCCCTAGCCAGGTGCCACTTCAGAATACAAACGAGACCCTAGACCCAGAGAGTCAGCTTTATAGTTAGAAGAAAATGATCTGCCCAGTGAGCCCCCCAGTTGTGCTTGATCTATGAGATGGATCACCACCTCTAACACCAAAAAGAAAAGAAGGGCAGTCATGGTGGGTGAGTCCCTTCTGAGGGGAGCGGAG
>VYXF01006656.1:4872-17817 GCA_013397295.1 Polioptila caerulea
CTCTTGAGTGTGCACAGGAGCAGGACCTGGTGACTATGTGACTGAACTGCCAAGAGCTACTACAGTGCCAGTGGAACTTGGTTCATTGAGAATTAGACAGTATATGGTGTACTTTAGCAATGAAGTGAAATTCTGCTTAAAATTAGTTTTACAATGGATACTAGGAGTTTCATTTTTTGTTTTCTGTTTCACAAACATGATCTTCAACCTCTCTGTCATTTAGGAAACCTTACTGAAAATACCATGTGTTTAAAAAATCTAAATAGTTTTGATTTCTGTAAATACAATAGAAATTTTCCCCTACACTTTTGAGAGATGATAAAGTTATTTCAAAGAGCAATAAAAAAGACATAAATATAATAAAATAAAATAAAATAAAATAAAATAAAATAAAATAAAATAAAATAAAATAACTCTGCCTAAAGCTTTCCCAGTCTGGAGACAAAGGTAGGCTTGGATTATGTGTTGCCTCAGCTCCCCACTGCCCAAAAAGCACCAAAGGTGAGGTGATCTCTGTTCCTGGCCCTCTCCCAGGAGTAGTTCCAAATTATAACGGATTCTTCACGAATTTTAAATTTTTTGGGGGTAAATACCCACCCCAAAGCAGCCCGGGAACAGCCTGACAAACCCCACTCTGTCCTTCATCAGAAAGGAGAGCAGGTTATTCCCTCCAATATTGTACAGATCCCACTCCAGGGAAGAGCAAACTCCTCCCCAATCCCAGCTCCCTGGGATGCTCTGGACACGATTCCTTAGTGCAGGTAAAGAACTGAGTCTGCCAAAAGTTACAAATCAAATTGTTTCATTTCCCATTGGGGAGTAAGAGATGGAAAACGTGAAATGTCATTCCAGGGCTGGAGAACCATCTGGGAAAAGGTCCTGTAGGAACAGAGCAGATGAACTCCATGGAAATATGAAGGAAACATCCACTGAAGGCATTCAGCCCCTCCAGAGACCCACGGTTCACGCATGGTGGGCAGGTAATAATGTCCAATTATTCTGGAAACAACCAAACAAGTCACTGTAAAATTCTCTCATTTGCACCAGATCCAGCATGAAGTGTTTTTGAAAATATTCATCATTCATTCCAGGTAAGGAAACAAACCAACTGATCAATCTCTGAGGAACTGCACATAAATCATGGAGCCGTAGTGAGAAAGTGGCAATTTTTCATTATTCCAGGAGTAATATTTTAAAGCTGACAGGCTGGCGGGGTGGTCCATGTCTGTGCCATTATCACAGCTGGGAGGAACAACCAGGCTACAAATAATTCCAGCAGTAATTGTTGCAGTTACTTCAATGAGAACCTGTGGAAAAACAAAGAGTTTTTTCTTTTTTTGTTTCATCTGAACCGAGCTTATGTGTCAGGCAAGTAGCTGAAAGCAATTTTTCACCAAATTAAAGGCATCTTTTTATTACTACAGAAAGAAAAAGATTTGGTTTGGCAGCTTTTGGGGAGATCAGCTGAAGACTCGTGTCCTGAAGGCAAATGGAGTTTCAGGCTCTGTTTATCGAAGAATAAGGGAATAAAGGAATATCCTGAGTGGGAATAAATCCCCAGGGATCATCCAGTCCCAGCCCTGCCCAGACCCTCACCCATCCCACCCTGGGCATCCCTGGCACTGCTGCCCAAAGGCTCCTTGGTGTGTTTGCACATTTACGCACTCACTGCTCGTGGTTTTGGAGCTGTCTGTACATCTGCACACCCTCATCCCCTCAAGAATTCCACGTGGAAATGTGGGAGTGGAAGGAACACCAGCAAGAATGAGGCCAAAGCTGATAACTCAGAGAGAGATGGGAAACCCCAAACAGCCGTGGCCTGGTGACATGGAGGGTGGGTTTGGGAATGTCCTGCAGGGTCATGGAATCCTGGAATATCCTGAGTGGGAATAAACCCCCAGGGATCATCCAGTGCCACCCCTGGCCCTGCCCAGCCCCACCAACCCCACCCTGGGCATCCCTGGCAGCGCTGCCCAAAGGCTCCTGCAGCTCTGGCAGCCTCGGGGCCGTGCCCATTCCCTGGGCAGTGCCCAGCACCCTCTGGGGGAACAACCTTGCCCTAAAATCCACCCTCAATCCCTCCTGGCACAGCTCCAGCCGCTCCCTGGGTGCTGTCCCTGTCCCAGGAGCAGAGCTCAGAGCTGCAGGCACTTTTAGTTCATTTTGTTCTTCTGAACACACAGACACCTCATCCTAAAATGGAGGAACGGACACTTCCAGAAAAACCTGTCAGTTTTGGAAGAGCCTGATGTTCTTTGGGAGATAAATTGGATTTGAAGGAAAGTTTGAATCTGTTGGGCTGTGCAATGATAGGAGGGGAAGCAGCCCAGAGAGGTGGCCCCTGTGCTCCAGACTTTGGGGACACCTCACTGAGTCTTCCAGTACCACAAGGAAATGGGTGAAAAGGAGGGAGAGGGACTTTTTATATGGGCAAAATGTTCCCTCAGGCCCTGCCCCTGCTCCCAGGGTGTCTCTCCACCACCCTTTGTGAGGAAGTTGGGATTCTGTGATTCCGTGGTGATTTTGCCCCAATTCTTTTCACTTTCACAAGTTTGCCACGAGGCACAAGTGCCTCCTTCCCTCATTTTTGTCCCTCCTGCTCCTCTCCCTCACTGTCTTTCCCCATCCATTCATGAGGATTTGGATGTTTTGATGAATTCTCTCTTTCTTTGAGAATTTTGATGCCACAAGAACACCAGAACTTTTAGAAACACCATTGCTGAATACTCAGAAGTGACCATTTGTCCAACACAGCCTCTATTTTTGGACTTTTATCCCTTCTTTCCAAGTTTTTCAGCTTTGTTTACATCCTCAGATCCAATCCTGCTGCTCAGACCCAATGGCAGAGCAGGAACTGTTGGATGTTCATTTGTTATCAATTGTCAAAAGGGACAACTTACAAATCCCACACCTCAACTTCAGATGCACTTCCTGCAACCTCTGGCAAATTCTGACAGCACGAGGACTTTACAGACAGCTTTTAAATCCAAAATGCTCACACAGGGGGCTGGATCCACAGCCAACAGCTTCACTGTGGAGCCTGAGGACCTCTCAGAAACGTTCTCCAAGTGATTTTTGTCAAACAAACTGCAAATTTAAGGCTGAATCCACATCAGCAAGCACGAGGCTTGATAAAAGTGGATTTATGGAGTGAAAAAGCAGTGTTGAGTATCTGATGTGAGGATGATGGATGTTCAAGGGGCTTGACTTCAGGCTGCTTTCAGTGGGCTGAATGTGTAGAAATAATTGGGGAGAATTAAGAGCAACACTGGAACATTGTCTGGTTTTGTTTAACCCAAAAAGAACCCAGTTTGTGCACTCAGAGCCTGCTCTGTGCTCTGAGCCAAAGCGTGCGAAGTGGCGATGATCAGGAGATCACTGAAGTAGCTGCACCCTAATTAAGTGTCAGTCTGATCCAGCAGGAAGGTTGGAATTCATGTTTCCTAATTTATCAGCAGATTTAATTGAAATTGTTATATTTATGAACCTAAAAAAGATCTTGTTGATAACAGAACTTGTCTCTGAACTGCCAAAACTTTCCTGCCCCTCCGTTCCATGGAGACTTTGATCAAAAATAAATTGGAAATTCCAGTGTGTCCCAGCAAAATTCCTGTATATATCAAACCTAATGACTGAGGACTAGGGAGAGAATTTGAGCCAAGTCATGGTTCATAACTTGATTTTGAGCCTGTTCCAGAAACACCACCCTGCCTCACGCCAGTTTTGATTTAGAGATAGGCCTCATGCCCAGCAAAGGCTAATTTTGTCTGTAATTACAGATTTAATGTTTGTGACATGGTCTTTGCAGAGCAGGGACCCTCTGAGGAACCTTCAGACAGGCTGAAGAGCTGCTGAGGCTGAGACTCAAACCTTAAAATACAAAAGAAAAAGACAAAAAAGTGAAGAGAATAGGTTAAAGCAGCAGCAGCAGGCCCAGGCTCTGTACCTGCTGCATTCCCTGGGATGGAGAGGGAATTTCTTTTCCACCCAGACCTGATGGGATGTGGAAGCAGAGGGCTGAGATTAAGATCACAATCAAACAGGCTCGATTTCAGCATGTAATGTGAGGATTATTGGCTGTGCCCCCGTGAGATGTTTTCTTTTTGTGACTTCTCCTCCACTGGCTCAGGGTTTGCTGAAAAGCAGGAAACAGACCCCGGGCTGATGCTGCAGTTACTGGTGCTCCCTCACTTCCTCCATCCTCAGCAATCTTTATNTCAGACCCTGAAAGACAGGAATGATCCTGAAAGACAGGAATCAGCTGATGCTGCAGTTACTTTTGCTCCCTCACATCCTCCATCCTCAGCAATCTTTATCTTTGGTCTTTATCTTTATCTTTGGTCCTCCAAATTGGCAAATTTTTGTGCAAGATCCACGGAAAATGGACAAGTTGGGTGGGTCTTGGAGCAAACTGGTCCTTTGGAAAGTGCTCCTGCCCATGGCAGAGGGATAAATAACTTTAATCTCTTCCAACTCAAACCATTCAGTGATTCCAGGATTCTGATTCCAGGAATCCCAGACCCAGGGATGCAATGATTACAGCATCACCCTCCCTTGTGCCTGAATCCCTTTGTGGCAGGTGATAAAGCTGGGACTCCACTCCCAAATTATTCAATCACCCTTCAAAATAACCCAAACAAGACTTGAATTTTTGCCTCAGGAATTGTTTTACTGAGGAGACTCCTGCACAGTCCTGATCCCAGCCAGTAACCAGATTGGTATCTGCTGAAACTGAGGCCAGGACCAACTTTGTTGGCTCATATTTCTGGGTGATAAAGCCTGACAGATTGTGTTTAACAGGCACTGCCAACCTCAACAGGCACAGGCACTTCTGGGACTGGTGAGAAAACAACATTTATTGCCTGGGCACCACTCAGAACATACAGCACAAAGTCTTGGGTTTACTTTTCACATAACCTGCCAGGAGATTCAATTATTTAAAATAACATAGAAGATCCTCACCTACAAATTTCTTTGTGGTTTTCATACCCAGAGGCAAATCGTGGTGATACAAAAATCATTTTGCTGATAGTCAGTCTGCCAGTTCTGGGGGGGAATTTGTGTCTTAGTTACAAATGGCTGAAAATGAACCATTTTTTGGATTTACTTTTTTGGATTTCATTTCTGTGCTGCTCCCCAAAGCTCATAACTGTCATTATTACCATCTCTGCTGGTTTTGGCTGAGGTAAAGTTCTTTTTTTTTTCCTCCCAGTGGCTGGGATGGAGCTGTGCTTTGGATTTATGCTGGATACAGGAGGGATAATACAGAGATTTTTTGTTGTTGTTATTGCTGAGCAGGGCTTACACAGAGCCAAGACCTTTTCTGGTTTTCATTCTGCCACAGTGGCAGAAATTGGGGTGAGTGGGAGATTGGGAGGGGACACAGAACAGGTGACCCCAAAGGGCCATGAAGTTGCTCAGGAGACTGGAGCATCCCTGTATAGACAGGAGGAAAAATTTGGAGCTGCTCAGCCTGGAGAAGGTTGTGAGGAGTCCTCACAGCACTTCCAGGGGGGTTCTGAAGGGGCTGCAGGGAACTTGGAGAGTTCAGCTGCAAATGAGGCCACTCCATACTCTTTAAAATGCCTTTTTTTAGGAATTTATTTTCCATAGTAAAGCCAGCAGTCATTCCCATCCAAGCCACACTGGTGCTCTGTTCCCATTAGGAAAAGAAAATGGATTTTTCTTTAAAATAAAATTACAAAGGTAGGATTTGATGATTTTAGAGGTCTCTTCCAACCAAGCTATGGGGTTAAGTAGGGCCCAAAGTGTGACAGCATGAGAAAATTAAACATCTCCCCATCTTTGTTACCAATACCTAAATAACGTGGGGAAACCTAGCTAAAACCTAGAAGAGCACAACATTTTAAATTTTAAAATTAAAAACCTGTATCCAAGAAATTCTTGAAGAAAAACCTAAAAGGATTTGGAAGGAGTCAATCATGAGACATCTGTGAGGGCAGAAGAGACATCTCAGAGTGAGTGCAGCCATTTCCACTCCTCCTTACCTGAAATTCAAACCTGTGTGCTGCAAACCCCAGTGAGCTTCCCTGCTCTATAACTGGATTTTACAAATCCTGAATTAAAAATTTCCAAACAAAACACACACACACCCAAACCCCTCTTCTGGTTTTGTCTGAAAAGGTCTAAGAGAATTCAGAGTTCTTCACCTGGGATTCACAAAAAGAAGAATTTTTCAAACCTTTTTGGACTACTTGCAGTGATGGTTGGCTGGAGCAGGATGTGGCCCTCTGCAAACCCCTTGGTTTCAGCTGATTCCCACTTTCCTGAGCTTTCAATAAAATTCCAAAATCAGTGTTCCACGGGAGAGTCTGGCTCTCCTGCAATGTCTGAGCTCCTCCAGGAGAAACTTCCTTCAGCAAGTTCTGCACCCAAAGGTGCAGGACAGAGTTCCAGAGAAACTTTCTTGGTCCAGAATTCAGATATTTGCGTTTCTCCATCCAGAATCCAGAAATTTATGTCTGAGGCACTGGAGGAGCCTCTGCCCTCCAGCAGGGTCCCTGAGCAGCCCCATCCCTGACTGCCCAGGGCTGTGAAATCCCTCCTTTCTCCATTTTAACCTCCATCCCTGCAATTTGTTCTCAGGAGCAGAACATTCCATTTTGGCAGCAGCCCAAGAGCAATTCAGGAGAAATCAGCTGAGCTCTGACCACTCAGCAGGGCTTGTGGGTCTGAGCAGATAATTTGGGTCACAAACTCTTTGGTCCTTTCACACAGCACAAAATGCTTTGTCCTGCCTGACTTTGTCCACTCCTGACCTTACCAACAATTAGGATTTATTATTCTAATTACTCAGAAATATTTCAGTATTTGCTGTGGGTTCTTAGCCTGTAGAGTTTTGGGGATTCTCTTCATGAAAAATCCAGTCCCAAAAGGAAAATGATGTCACAGCAACACCAGGATTGAGAAATATTGTGATTTGGGAATTGTACAGCACCAGGAGGGCACATTGCTGTGGAAAATCCTCCCTGGAGGTGTCCAAGGATGGCCTGGATGTGGCACTCAGTGCTCTGGGCTGGTGACAAGGTGGGGATTGGTCACAAACTGGACTGGGATGGCTTTTCCAGCCTTTTCCAGCCTTTTCCTGGTATTCTGTGAAAAGGCTTCAGAGTTCAAAAAAATTACCATGTCAGTCTTCTGCTGGACACAAGAATGTTTCTATGCCTTGTGGGATGAACAAGTTTTATTGAGATACATTAAATAATTCCTAATTTCCAAATATCCTATACATTTCAGAGCACTGGACATAGAATGATTCTACAAACAGCTGATCACACACTTCTGCAGTTTGCTGGAAGATTTTCTAAATCTTAATTTAGGGGTGGTATTTAGGGACCCAGTGCATCATCCATCACCTTGGGGAGACCTTTCCCAGTCCAGAAAGCCTGGTCAGCTCGGGAATTTTCCCTAATATTTTATGTACTGATGAGATCAATAGGGTGCATATCTGGCTTCCCCTGTTGCTGCATTTCAGTTTGAATTTACATCCCCTAATCTGCTTTACATTGAACAGCACAGCTCTCCCCTTAGAGAGCATCTCAGGCTGGCCCTGTACATCCATCACGGAATAAAGAAAAGAGAAAAATGCTCAAATACCTGACTCAAATACTTGGTCAGGCTTTGGGAAGGCTCTGCCAAACTTCCAGTTCAGATGGACATCGAATATCTGAAGGAGGGATCCTCTCTTGCCTCATCACCTGCAATGGTTTGACCCAGATTTTTTTGTTAAACACTAAACCTCAGGAATATCAATATTATTTGAGACACAATCCCTTGAAACAGCATAACAAGGAGATTTTTTATAGATCTGCCAAGAGTTGATGATATAGTGGCAGTGGGAATTTTTTTATTTTTTCCCAAATAAATCAAGAGTGAAATGTCTGTGATTGAGACAGGCCCAGAACATGGGATGAGGAGAACTCCAACACGTGGAGCACGGACAGGGAGAGTCGGGGACTCTGAAGCCACATCTGGATCCAATGCTGGGCCAGTTGTTCACTTTGGAATGATTTGCACCAAAGAAATCAGGCAGAAACATCCCTGACCTTTCCAGGGAGGCAGGGATGGGGAGGGGGCTCTGTGGCTGATGCAAAGCTCTGCCTTGGGAAGGCCTGGCACTTCCCAAAGAATCCTTGCCAGTGGCAGCATTCCCAAAACAGAGGGAAAAGTTACAGCCTCTTATTCCAGAGAATATTCTTATTCTCTTATTGGGAGAATTTAATTTAATAAATTTATTTATTTATTTAATTAATAAACACTTCTCGGTGGTGTGGCCTGGTGGTGAACAAACACGATTCCAGTCCAGATATTGAGGTTTCCAGTTCAGATATTGGTGCCTGCAACATTCCCAAGGCAGTTTAGGGTTTCCAGCCCATTTCTTTGGGAAGGGTTGTCCATCAACCATCCCAAGGCATCCCCAAATCTGTGCTCATCTATCTGAGTGCCCCTTCCTGCTGTACTCGGCACTGGTGAGGCCACGCTCCGGCCCTGGGCCCAGATTCAGCCAAAAAGGACATGGAGGGGCTGGAGCATGTCCAGGGAAGGGAACAAAGCTGGGAACGGGCTGGAAACACATCCTGGGAGAAGCAGCTGAGCTGGGTGGGCTCAGCCTGGAGCAAAGGAGGCTCAGGGGGGACCTCAGTGCTCCCCAAACTCCTGCCAGGAGGGGCAGTGAGGGGGGTCAGGCTCTGCTTTCCCAAGGAAAAGTGCTGCCTTCAGGAGGCTGAGCTGGAGCAGAGCCCAGCCAGAGCCAAAGGATAAAGCTGGGATTTATTCCAAGGCCTCCCTGCACACACCTGGGCAGCACCAGAGCCCGGCTGGGCCACAGCCAAGGGCAGCCCAAAATGGGCCCAGAATGGACGCCCGGCCCCCAGGGCTCCCACTTGGAGAAGTTCTGCTCCAGCAGCACATTGCAGTTCAGGGGCCAATTCCAGCTGCAGCTTAGGAAGCTCCATCCTCCTTGCTTTGCCTTCTGCCTTCACCCTTGGCTTTGTTCTGGNGTCACTGGAATTGTCCCAGAGCAGCCTGGCTGTGCCCTTGGGGACAGGGTGTGGGTGATGCCGGGCTGGCCCTGGGGGATCCTGAGGGCTCTTCCAGCCCTGACAATCTGTGACTCCCAAAGGCACGAATCCAACAAGAAGAGCCCAAGTTCCCTTGAGAGCAGTTTGGGGACAGGATTGCTGAGCCCCGCAGCATCTCCCGCAGCCCGGCCCCGCAGAGCACACTGACATCTAGTGGGGTCTGGGGAAAGCACTGCGTGCTCTCCTGCGCTGGCAAAACAAACCCAAAAAACCAAAAAAAAACCCCAAAAAATAAAAAAAAACCCAAAAAACCAAAAAAAAACCCCAAAAAGTTCACAGAAGCGTTTTGCTGCTCGAAGATTTTCAGCCATCGGGCAGGACCCGAAAGGGTCCTGGATCCCTGGAAGTGTCCCAGGCCAGGTTGGGTGAGGCTTGGAGCAGCCTGGGACAGTGGAAAGTTTTCTGTTCATGTCAGGGGACTGGAATAAGATGATCTTTAAGGTCCCTTCTGACACAAATCATTCTGTGATTAACACAGAGAAAGCTGAGCCTCTTCCCTGTTCCATCCCTATTTTGGCCACAGTTTCCAGCTATTTTCCAGGTGCAGTCTGACAAGTGTCCTTTAGGGCTCGAGAGGAATAAGATGAGAACTCAAGACACCTTCCTGGAAAGGGAAGTGACTCCTTGGAGGGCAATGTAGCAGGAGAAAGGAGCAAGAAAAAGTGGAGGCAAAATATTTTCAGGCACGTTCTTCTTACATGACTTTCTTCCTTAGTTTAGCTCCATCCCTCCAAGTTCATGTCACAAAAAAAAAAAAAAAAAAAAAAAACAAAAAACCAAACAAAAAAAAAAGAACCCAGGGGCTCTGGGGTTAGGTTTGAGAGACAGGAAAATGAATTACCAATCTTGGTCTGATCCTGCAGCTGAATTCCCTGCCATAACCCACCCTGCTGCAGGGAAAAAGAGAATTAATCATGGATATTAGACTGAAGTGACCCCATCTCGGCCAATCCTGCCCAGCTGCACTGTTGTCTCCATTTCAGTGCCCATCCCTCCCAAACTCCCAGCGCCTGGTCTCCAGGAGACTGTAAACAATCAGCTGAACCCGAGGCTCCTTTTTCCAGCATTGTATCCTGCCCGGAGCAGGCACGCTCTGCTTCCCGACACCTCCCCTGCCATGACAAATTTAGCCAGCTTGGGTCATGTCCTCCCGCCTGGGTACTGACACCAGGCTCCTCCTCAGCAAATCTGCCTGCAGCATTTCGAGGTGGGAAGATGTGTTTGGAATTCCTGCTCTCCAGGTCTCCTTGAACCCTTGCCCTCCGGGAGCTGCTGGGCTCGTCCTCCACGGCATCTCCTGGTGATCCCTGTCACCTCCAAGGGATCCCTGTCACCTCCTGGTGATCCCTGTCACCTCCTGGTGATCCCTGTCACCTCCAAGGGATCCCTGTCAGATCCCTGAGTCCGCAGGGAGGCAGCTGCTGCAGTGACAGGATCATCTCTTCACTTTCCACACAGCTGGACAGCCCCAGGATGGGGTGAGCGTTTCCCTGCCTGCCTGCCACGGATTTTCCACTTCACAAAGAGCACGGAACATCTCCTGTCTATCCATGGTGTCACTCCTCAGCTCCTGTAACCCACCAGGGGTCATCTCCTCAAGCTGTGCTGAAGTTCCTGGGTGAAGTTCTGGGATGCCAGAGAGCTGCACGTAAGTCCCCAGGGTGGAGAAAAGGCTCTTCTTGTCTTTCCTGTTAAATGCACGGATGAGAGAGAACAGGTAACAAATCCCATCCTCCTGAGCAATATAAAGCTGATTATTTGCAGGATGAAATAAATAAACTAATGTTTTCATTAGGGTTTAAAAAAATTCCAGCTCCTCCACAGGTTGAGTTTATAAGAGTGGGGTGTTTGCTTAGAGCTGCTCCTAATGAAGATTTCTCTTCTCCTGACTTATTAAGAACTGGAAAAAAAATAAATTGGGACAACAGCATGTGTTAGGAGGGTATGAAACTTCAGGGAAAAAGAAAAGGGAGTGATTTTTGGGTTTTTTTTATTTTCTAAGGAAATAGAGAGTTTATTCCAGCCTGCTGTGAGCACAGAGGGCTGTTTTGTGCTTGGCACTGTTCCTGTTGTTTGCAATTAAACAGCACCAGCCAAAGGAATTTTTTGGTACCTCACTGATTGCTTCTAAACAGCTTCCCTGCCATGGCTGCACAAGTCAACATCAGAAGTTTGCACTGAATTTTAGGTGCAGCTGTGAAAGGCTCAGACTTTTAAATTACAATAATATTATTTACAATAATATTATTATTAATAATAACAACAACAACACCACATCATCCTCCACATCTAAATGAAAGTCAGGCCAAAGACGCCCAGATGTGCAAAGTTTCATTTCTCAGTAATTGCCACCTTATTTCTGTACAAACTTCAGGTTTTGGAGAACATTTTCTCGTGTTCTGTTCACATCACAGGTTGCCAAAATTTCTTGGAGCCTTCTTAGCTTTTGGACAAGTGCAGACAGTTCTGAATGAGCAGAAACTGTTTGAAAGGATCCAGAAAACTGGTTCACACACTCCTGAGTACAAATTGAACACAGCTCTGCCAAGCACTAACCCAAACAGAGCCTGCCTGTAATAAAGCCCAAGAACTTATTAATTCACAGAGTGCAGGTGCTGAGTCTGCTGCTCCTGCAGGTTTGGTCTGGGCTGCTCTTGTGATGGTTTTTCCCACTCTGGTTTGAGTGTTTGGGTAAAACTTTACAATACAGGAGTGAAGGGAGCTGTAATTAGCAGGGGAACTCAAGAATTGAGGATATTAACTCCCACTCTGCAGCCACAAAAACCTGCTCACCTTTCCCCAGCTATTTCAGAAGCCAGGGCAGGGGAATAGGGAACATCCAGCTTGTTAAGATCCACTAGCCTACATTTCAAGTGCTGATGCAGTAACCTGAGCCCCCTGGCATTATTTTCCAAGCCCTCTGCCAGTGCAGGCTGTTCCATTTCACATCCTGGTGGTGCTCAGCTCCCTCCCTGCTGCAGCAATGCCCCTCCGAGTGGCAGGACCTGCACAAACCCTTCTCCAGCAGGACAAAGTTTCCATTTTTCCTGCCCAGATGAAATTCCACTCGCAGGTGTGGGGTGTTTTATTTGTTGGAGAGGGGTAATGGATACTGTAGAAAAGCTCAGGCCTGGAAGAAGGCAGCAGGATGAGGGAGGATTTAGACACAGGATGAAAATTGTAAAACTGGCTTTAATATTACTCTTCCAGGGGAGGGGGAGAATATGTTCACAATTTTATAATAGAGGCAAACACAATACAAAATTAAACCTCTGAGAGATTCCCCCTGCCTTTCTTCTCTATTCAGGCTATATTTAATTTTTTTTTTTTCTCTTTCAGTAATAACCAAATTCCTTCAAGTCCTCAGTACTTAGAGAAAATCAGGACACAAGGGCATCTCAGTTCCTGAGTCATATCCATAATTGTATGATTGAAATAGCAAATGTCATCAATAAGGCTTTGTTTGTCTCCCCCAAACATTCCCTGGTAGGTCACTGCTCAGGATAAATTTGTGACCTGGATGTCACTTTTCCCCCAGAGCAGAGCACTTGTGACTGTGCTTGAAACACACATTAAATGTTATTTTTGGACTCATCAAGCAGCCTAGAGAGAGCAGGAGCTTCTGAGATACCAGGTTCCTGAGCATTTTGTGAAAATAAGCAGCGAGGCAGAGAAAATTTGGAATGCTTCTAGGGTAGGAAAGGCAACAGCAGAGCTGCATTTACTCCACAGCACAACTCACCACAGGGATGCTCAGTGCTCTGCAGGAAATACAATTTTTCAGCCCACTCCTTAAGAAATTCATGTACTTAGAATTTCAGATTGATGGAGGTTGGAAAAGAGA
>VYXF01006656.1:18084-31038 GCA_013397295.1 Polioptila caerulea
CTGAGCCTGCCCTGGCCCAGCTTGGGGCTGTTCTTGCCCTGTCAAACCTTCACCCTGCCACAGAGCAAATAATGGAAGGCTTGGGATCATCCTGGGGCACAGAGGGTTGGGAGAGCTGCTGAGACCCAACCCAGGAGCCCCCTGGAGCTGCACAGCACATTCAGAGGGAGCTGGGTGCTGAATGCAGTTCCCAACTCTCACACCAGTCACTCCAACCCCCTCATCTCCCTAAGAAATGAAAGCACCACCCGTTAATTACAACTCCCCATCCCCAGATTTCCTCAGCTTTTGCTCATTTCATTGTCCCAACAGAGATGAGCAGAGGAAAATCTTTTCTCTTTCAGGTTCTGGGAAGAAGAAGAAGCAAACATTAAATAGGAAAAAGGGAGCTGGGAGCCAAAGCCATCCTCACATGAGCTCTCACTCCAGCTCCAAAGCAGTTTGGCTCAGTGAAGGCAGCCACAGCCAGAAAACTGGGGAATTTTAAAACTTCTGTGTAAACCAGAGCTCTTACAGGGACAAGTGAGTAAATTATACAATTTTTTACAGAGCTACACCTTTCTAAGCCTCCCTCCCCCAAATACAGGAGGACTAAGTGTGAACCTGCTTCTCCCCATTTTCTTCTGCATTTTAATTCCCAGCAAAGCAGAGCTGAGGACAGAACTGTCCTCAACAACCCAGACCTCTCTTTCCCTGCTTTATAACCCTGCCCCTCAGTCTTTAAGGGTAAAAGGTCTGTAATAAAATTAATAACACCTGAACTTAATTTCTGCTGCTTCCTGTTCTGCATTTAATCTTCCAGCAGCATGTAACTACTGAATTTTTGGGGTGGGCTAAAAACACCTGCCACAAAACTCAAGGTTTTCTCTTTCAGATATAGTTTTCAAGATCGGGCTGAATTTGGGAGAAGTGGGATATTTTTAATTTAGTGTAATTATGCTCATGCATAAAATCACTGTGTGTGATAAGAAGTGCTTGTGGTTATTGCTACACAAAGATAATGATGATGGGAGTATTGAACTGGCTGTAACTCAATACCTGCAGCACAAAGACTTGAAACAGTTGCATCCTGCACAGATAAATTTAATTCCTTTACCCTTAATTGCAGAAGAAGGAAGGGGAAATGAAGCCAAACCCCCAAAATATAACATATTATGAGTCTGAGTGAGAGCTTTTATTCCTCACCCCTCCTTTTCCCAGGGGTGCTGCCATAAATCTCCGGGTCTGGCTGATGGAGATTTTTCACCTTCATCCCATCTTGCCTGACTTTTACAGCTCTAATAACCATGTCAATATTGCCTTTGCAGTACAATATTTCTGTCCTTCTCCTCTGGTCTATCCTAAGTTTGCTTAAAGATAAAAGAGCTGATAATTAATTTGTGTGAGAGAAGAGGCAGAGCCTTAAATCCTTCCCTGTTGGAAAGCAAACTGAAGTGTGTGCTTAGCAGTGGTGGTAGCTGAGGGTTTCCTCATATTCCTCCTTTTCCCAGGAGGAAGAAAATGATTTGGAAAAGCCCTTATTACACAGAAGGATCCACTTAGAGTGTTTGAGGACATGGTTTCTACCCCAGGCTGAGAGTTTTCACACTCCAGCAGAGATTCCTTTCTCAGAGCTGTTTGTAAACACTGCCTCGAAGCCTCCATTTCCAGCACTCAGCACCCAAAAAAGTGTTGCTGTCAGTCACCCAAAAATCAGATTATTGGTCGATATTCCCCCATCACCTGCAGGGATGGGCACTCCAAAGCAGGAAAATACAATTTTTCAGCCCACTCCTTAAGAAATTCATGTACTTAGAATTTCAGATTCATTGAGGTTGGAAAAGAGAGCCAAGATCACCAAATCCAAACTGTGACCCCCAGCCCAGAGCACTGAGTGCCACCTCCAGGTGCCACCTGCAGGGATGGGCACTCCAAAGCTCCATGGGCAGCCCCTGCCAAGGCCTGGCCACCCTTTCCAGGAAAAAAATTACTCCTGGTGTCCTCTGTCTTACTTCTTGTGTTAAATGTTGGCCCCATCCACCCAGACCTTGGCATTTGGGCTGAATTTCCCACAACAGAATCTCCCACAATCTCTTTGGAACCATTTCTAGCCACAAAAAGAAGTTTGCAGTTTATGTGAAAGAAGCTACAGAAAGAAAATATTCAGGTTCTGTGTGGCTGCCCTTCTTTTTGCCCCTCACATGTCATCCCCACAGCTCAAAAACTAAATTGGTCATGGAATAACTGCAAGAAAGACTCCATGAATTTCCTCCTGGGGAACTGAATGTGAGGGGAAACCAACCCAGATTTTGCTCCATTAATTTCTTCCTTGGGAACTGAATGTGATGGGAAACTAAGCCAGATTTTGCTCTGTTATCACACTGGTGAAACTTTGCTTTTTGTACAGTGACAGTCAGTGATGATAAATGTGGTAGAAGAAATTTTGTCTGTTCCTTGTTGAATTAAAAAGAAATTTTAGAGTGGATTGTAAAAGATGGGTTTAGGATAAATGTGGAACATGGCATTCAGTGCATGAAGTGCAGGGGAAAATAAATCAGTCACAGGGTTTGCATGAAAGAGTAAAACTTCACTTTCTTGGACTGCAGGGTGGGTGCTTGGACTATTCTTTGTGAGTAAGACAAGAAGGCTTGGCTCTGAAAACAAAAGAATTTATTAGATCCAAACCACTTCTTAGCAGATTGTTGAAAGTTTTTAACATGTTAAGAAAGGTAGAGTGTAAAATCAGAAAATAACAGTTGTGCAGCAGACAAATACAAAGGGTTTGGTCTTTTCTACCCCACCAGCCTTAACTAGAGGAGTTCAGCAGTTATTATTTTTTCCTTGCCATTTTTCAGGATGGGAAAATCCTGGTTTTCAGGTTCATGGAGGTGTCTGATCAAAACACCTTCCTGACAGAGACCCCAGGGATGTCTCCTGTCAGATTTTCAGTCTGTCCTTTACATTTATCTTTCCTCGCTTCGAGCCACGGCAGCCACCACACGTTTGGCTCCATTTGCCCTCAAGATGTTTTAAAATTCAGCCTTTTTAACGAGGCAAGAGCCCTGAGAGAGAGGCAAAACGAGACATGTGAGTCATGGGGAGCAGCTACAAAGAGAGAAAGGGAGGAGGAAAGGGAGAACATCTCTGCAAACCAAATGTGTTTCACACATCTCGAGCTCTTGCCCTCCATCCCCTGCCCTGCCCCACCTCTCCTTTCCCTGCTTTTCTGCTCCAGGAATTCTTCCCTCATGGCAAAGGCCATGGATCTCCTGGAACATTCTCTTTTCACTCCCATTCAGTGTTTTTTATTATTCCTTATCCCTGCTTCATGTCTGAGTTCTACAATCCTCATCTATAATGAGATTTATTTTCTTTCCCTCGCTTCTTCTCAAGACGAGGAGTTGTGGGTCACTGTACCCACAGCTTCTTTTGTCAAATCCCCAGATATCACTGAAAAGGAAAAGCTTGAATTTAAGGCGAATAATGGAATTTTCTGGGAGTTTTTATGGAGTAATTGTTGTTTAAATATACAGTCAGAGGCACTTTGTGGATATTTCTGCTGAATCCTGTGGTAGGAACTATTATGGAAATGATGTAGCTCCTCCAGTACTTAACTGGTTTGGAAAATGTTATCTCCTGTCCTTTGGGATACTTCCCCACACAAAGAACTTTTTGTGAGATTTTTAACTCGGCATGAAGCAGAGAAGCCAAGTAAACTCCTGAACCTTCCACAGTGGGGCCATGAGGCAGCTCCAGGATGAATCTAATCACCAACCTGTCACCTTCCCCGAGCTCTCGGAGAACAGGGGAGATTATTTTATCTGTTCTCAGGAAATGTGCCTATCACCTGCTTTCTGATGCCAAGAACATCATGGGGAGGTGGGATCCTAAATCTTTGCTTCTCATTCAAAAACGTTCCTTTGTGAAGTTGGGCTCAGCTGTTGGGAACCTTTCTTCTTGCACATGAGATCTTCAAAATTCCAGATTCCTCACACAGAGAAAATTTTCACAAATATCCAAAGTGGTGGAAGATGAAGCCACAGTAAAGTACAAAGATAAAGGCTCCTAAATCATTAAATCACTGAATGGTTTGAGTTAGAAGGGGCCTTAAAGCCCATTCAGCCATGGCAGGGACACGTCCCACTGTCCCCATGTCCAGCCTGGCCTTGGACACTTCCAGGGATCCAGGGGCAGCCAAAGCTGCTCTGGGCACCCTCAGGGCCTCCCCACCCTCACAGGGAACAATTTTTTCCTCACAATCTCTGTTGATGTTTTGGAAAATGGTGACTGCTGCCCTCACTGATCCCTCTTCCTTACAGAGGAAGAAGGGAGAAAGACACACTTGGGCCATTTTGAGATTTTTACAGATGAAAGACAAAATTGCTGAACCTTTAACTGGACCAGGAGTTCAGGGCACTGGTGTGAAGTTCTATTTTTTTGGCATGTCTGGCTCAGGAGATAAATCTGAACCAGCCATGCATTCCCAGCACCTTTTTGTGGCTGACTCCAGCTTGAGAATACATTCCTTGCAAGAGCTGAACTTGAAGGTGATGAAAGCCTAATTTTCTCAACTAAGTTCCACATCCAAACATGAGCAGTACAATTTCCTGGCTAGTTTGAGCTGAAATTGGGTTTTCCTGTTGTTATTTTGGCTTCCTGAAGCAGAGAGAGCAGTGGGAACCTCTCCCTGAGCTGCAGGAGGGCAAATCCTGACAGCAGAGATGAAACCACAGCTCCTACAGACCTGGTGGCTTCTCCTTTATTTTTGCTACACCCCCTGAGCCTCCTTTGCTCCTGGCTGAGCCCCTTTCCCAGCTCCCTCAGTGTGGTAGAAAGGTAAATAAATTATAAAAGAAAGGCCTCATCAAATCAGGCCTTGCTCTGCTAAATTAACAACTGGCTTTTCACTTCTATGTGCAGCTAAAGCAGCTTGTAAGTTCTCATGTGAAAACAGGCTTGGGATGAGAGTTTGTTAACACAACAAATTATTCCTGGGTGAAAACCAACTGCACCCACAGTAAACAGGAAATCTGTCTCATGGGAATCAGGGAACAAAATATGGAAACTCACCAAGAATAGAGAGATTTGAAGGACAAGTAAAACACCTTTTACTAACCGATGATTGAAGCACATGCCTTTGGTGAAAGGAATGGATAAAAGGGGAAATAAAGGCTTTTTTTCTGCCTTGGAAACTTTTAGTAGTTATTGTGTCGCAGCCGCCTCTGCAGCGACACCTCAGCCCCTCCTGGGGCTCCATTCCCTTCCCAGCTCCCTCAGGGATTCTCCAGCCCCTTCCCAGCTCCCTCAGGGATTCTCCAGCCCCTTCCCAGCTCCCTGCCCTGCCCTGGACACGCTCCAGCCCCTCCAGGGCTCTCCTGCAGGAGCCACAACTGGACACAGCCCTCCAGGGCCCTCTCAGTGCCAGCACAGAGGGACAATCCCTGCCCTGCTCCTGCTGGACACACAATCCCTCAGCCAGCCCAGGGCCCAGTGGCCTCTTGCCCCCCTGGGCACCCCTGGGCTCGTGTCCAGCCCCTGTCTCCAGCACCCCCAGGGCCTTTTCCAGCTCTCCAGCCCCTCTGCCCAGCCTGGGGCTCCACGGGGTTGTTGTGACCCCAGGGCAGGACCGGCCCTTGGCCTGGCTGACCCTCACACCTTTGGCCTCATCCCATGGATCCATCACCCAGCACCAGCCCCATGTTCACCTCCAAGCCATGGCCTCAGGTGCCACATCCACAGAGTTTTCAACCCTTCCAGGGAAGGTGACCCCAGCACTGCCCTGGGCAGCCCCTTCCACGCTTTACAACCTTTGCCATGAAGAAATATTTCCTAATATCCAACCTGAGCCTGCCCTGGTGCCATTTGAGGCCAAATGGGGCCTCTTGCCCCGCTGGGCACCCCTGAGCTTTTGTCCTGCCAGCACCCCCAGGGCCTTTTCCAGCCTTTTCCAGCTTTCCAGCCCCTCTGCCCAGCCTGGAGTTGTTGTGGCCCCAGCCCACGGATCCAGCCTGTCCAGATCCCTTCCTGCCCCCTCCCACCCACTGCTTTCTTCCCGTGGCAGTGCATGTCAGGGATCCATGACAAGGCAGCACATTTCAGCAGCTTTTCAGGTTCTTTATCACAGACTGTCCTCAGAGCTTTCCTCTGAAATGAGCCTCACACCACTTTTTTATTTTTTTTTTTATCCACCTCTGGGAACAGTCCCCACTCAGCTGAGAGTCACTGCAAGGCAGAACTGGCAGGTTTGAAATGTGGCATTTCAGGGAACTTGGTGAGGCTTTGACTCAGGCTGTGCTGAGCATGGAACATCTTATCAGCACATTGATATCCTACAGCAGAGCTCTGGTGTTGGAGATTGAAATGAAATCCTCTTCTGGGCTCAGTGGTCCTGAAAAGCCAGGTAATGCAGAGCAAATGCAAATGTGTAGGTGATTAATACATGTTTGTGCCATCTGTATCAGAAGAGAATGCAATTAGAGGAGTTTTAATTAGATTATCCTGGCTCTTTTTGACTCTGAGCTCTTGCTGGAGAGACTTGTGGGTCACAAGAGTGGTTTTGTCTTCCTTTTTTTAAATGTCTGTAAAATTTGCAAATGTTCAGTGCACCCTTATTTACTTTGCAATTATCCTTCAAGAGCAGTGCTCGCTCTCTTGGCCTCATTTGTGAATTACTGTAATTCTCTTTTGGGAGGCTTCCCAGACAGAGGAAGATGCAGCCATGGGAAGCCACTACCACAGCACAAAACCTTGAATTTCCTCACTGGGCTGATATTTGAGACCACATCGAGGAGCCTGTCCTGAAGATTTGCTGCTGGGGTGTGGCCAGGAAGATCTGGGCCTAAATTTGTGCCCTCAGAAGGGATCTGAGCTCTGTCTGGAGAAGTTTCCTCCTCAGGAAATGGGAAATGTGGGAATCTGTTCCAAGCACTCCTCCCTGGCCTGTGTGTGAGCAAATATAAGAAAGATACAAAATTATTAGGGAGCATCCAAAGGAGGGACATGAGGATGGGGAAGGATCTGGAAGGGAAGAGGAGTGGATGGGGGACCTTGAAATGTC
Organism: Polioptila caerulea; assembly: GCA_013397295.1. NCBI lineage: Eukaryota > Metazoa > Chordata > Aves > Passeriformes > Certhiidae > Polioptila > Polioptila caerulea. The sequence continues at coordinate 25,121 of VYXF01006656.1, forward strand.
CAGCTGGAGGAGAGTGAGGGGAAACTCCTCAGGGGCTGCAGCTCCTTGGAGGGACAGCTCCAATCTCTGCTCCTGGCACAGGGACAGCACCCAGGGAGAGGATGGAGCTGGGCCAGGAGGGATTGAGGGTGGGTTTTAGGGCAAGGTTGTTCCCCCATGTGGTGCTGGGCACTGCCCAGGGAATGGGCACGGCCCCGAGGCTGCCAGAGCTGCAGGAGCTGCCAGGGATGCCCAGGGTGGGGTTGGTGGGGTCTGGGCAGGGCCAGGGGTGGCACTGGATGGGATCCCTCCCAAATCAGGATATTCCATGACTTTTTGATCTCTGTACCCCCATTTCTCCTCACCAGCAGCAAGTGCAACACCTTCTGTGGGTGACTCTCTTTGGTAACACAAATCTCTCCACGGTAACACAAATCCACTCAAGCCCCATCCTTGTTCAGACTTTGCTTTCAGAATACTCTTAGTCTATTTTTCTTTTTTTTTCAGTCTATTTTTTTTTTTTTTAGTCTACTTTTTCCTCCCCAAAAAAAGTGATTTCAGCATCTGGCACTCCCAGGCCCACAGTGGATTGCTGTACAGCTGAACTGGAGCAGTGCAATAACAGAGGTTTGAAGTTCAGATTTCTTTCATGGTGTGCCCAGGAGCAAGCCTTGCAACTGTAATTATTGTCAGATAATTTTTCATTTTATTGATTTAACTTTTTCTCCATCATTGTCAGTAAGGGCTGCTTTTTTTTCTTTTTCCCCTGGACCATTGGGTGTAAGGCAAAATAACCTGCAGTCTAGTAAAAGGGTCATAATTGAGCAGTGATATACACAGATGTGGCTGGTGAGGTTTCAGGGTTATTTTCTCAGTGGAACTTACACAATTCCAGCAGTCTGAATTTGTCATTTTCTTTTCATTTCGGGGGTTGCACTATTCAGCCTAACAATATGTAATTTTTACAAACAGAATCTAATAGAAAAAACATACTTTTATTTAAAAAAAAACCACTCAAAAAACGTCCAAGGTTTTGTAATAACCCCAGACCTCCTGTATTTAAAGATGAATGTAAAGCCTTGGTGCCAGCTACTCAAAAAACCATTTAGAGACCAGAAACACGGGATCAGATTCTGCTGCTGCTCCTCAGCACGAGTGGTTTTCCTGCTTCAGCTCGAGTCTTTGGAGGCTAATTTTCAATCAGATAAAACTCTGTGAGAAAAGAGCAGCAGAGCTGGGCCCTGAATCACCTGGCACTCAGCAAAAATTGAAAAATACCAGAGGCACCTGAAATTTTCACTGAAGACTGGTGGTCACCAGCAAATAATGATTAAAATAGTGGTAACAGCAAATCTTGGCTTCACTGGCCTTTTACTACTTGGAGTAAGCAGCCACTTGCCAGATTATTATTATCTTGGCACTTGATGCAAAAAAACCCTGTAGTTTTCCATGTTCCTTAAAGCTGAGTATACATTTATTGAAAGCAAGCATTTATTAAACATGTGGGGACAGATTCTCCACAGGCATTAAATAACTTCCCTCCATCTGCCAAGAACTTGTGCTTGTTACCTTTTATTATGCTGAGAACTGGAAATGTTGGGAAAAGGAGGGGAAAAAGGTGGAAATGGAGCTTCAATATGAAAAACCAAGCTGGTTTATATCTCCTGATATCAAATAAATTTGAATTTCATGGGTCTGGATTGTCCTCCCAGTGGCACCTGTGTTCCAAAAGCAGCACAGAGATGTTAAATTGGGAATGACAACATGGATTTGTGCAAGATGTCCCTGCCCATGGCAGAGGATGGGAATGAGATGATCTTTGAGGTCCCTTCCAACCCAAACTATTCTATGGTTGTAATACAGAATAAAAAGGAGTATACAAATGCAACTGGGATGGAAAATGTTCAAAATATTAAGAAAACAAAGAGTTTTGTCCCTTTTGTCATGGGACAATCAGCACCAAACACCTCCATGGGTTCAAAAAATAATTGGACAGAGCAATGAAAGAAAAATTTGTGAGGGTGAATCATTAAGGTAACAATTTAGGGTGAAGAAATCTGTGATGATCCACTTGTAGGGACAATATTCTGGAAAAAGCAATGCTACATCCTTTTCCTATTTTTATTTATTTCCTAAACCTCAGCTATTGGCAGTGCTGGGGCGTTGTGTTGATCTAACCCAGCAGAATTTTTACACTTGTAGGTAAAACACATTTTTTTGAGGCAGAGAAGGAGAAAAACTCACACCAAAAGGCTTCTGTGTATGGAGACACAACTTCAGCTGTCAACTCAGTTGAAACCATAAAACACATCTCCCAAAAACTGGATGTCTTCAGGCTCAGGTTTTGCTGTGACCCCATGGCACCCAGAATTACTGGGCATAGGGATATCCTGGCTTCAGAATTCAGGCTGATCAAAAGTGAATTGTTTGTGTTATCAGATAAATCTTTATCTGATAAATGATGCCTTTTAATGTCCAGGAGAACAGGGCAAAGCCTGAAGCCTTCCCCAGCCTCACACATCTTGGCTCAGCTTCCAGCAGGACTTCTGCCCTCAGGGAAGCATTTTTTGGGTTTTTCCAGCAGTGATAAATATCAGTGCACAGAGCCACCCTCCTGACTGAATACAGGCTGTAAGAAGGGTCAAAAATCAAGATGTGTGACAGGGACATAAATGAACCTGCCCCACTGGTTGCTTCCTCAGCTCAGGCAGACACCACCAAACAAAAACTGTGGATGTTGCTTCAAGCAACCTTGCATTAAAAGCATCTGCTGGCCCAAATTCTGTCTGTAATTTGTTCCTCTCTGAGTTTTTGATCAGTGTTCACCCTCGTGAGGTTTGTTGTGACAAGAGAATAACGTGACACCACCCAGATTTGAAATCCTGGCCCAGGGCCTGCCCAAGTGAAGGGTAACATCAGTGGCTGCTGAGGACAGGCCTGACAATTTTCAATCCTCATTTTATTCATCCCTTTTGTGTTGTTAGAAGAACCCCAGGTGGGCAACTCAGAAAACCTCCAGGGACAGACTCTGAAGTCACAGCAAGGTCACAGAGATGTCACAGGAGGCCTGTAGGCTTTTATGACCTCCTTTCTCTTTGGCAAGAGCTGCTTTTTTAAGTGATTCAGCAGCCAGGAGCTGCTTTGTCCATCAGCATCCAGATGGACTCGCTGCTACTGGGCAATCCCACAGGATGGTTATTCCATAGCAGGTATTAATCCACAGGAAGAGGAAGGTAACTCAGTGTGTGTGGAAACAGGCTTCTATCCATGTCCTTAACGAGGCTTCAAAGCTCTTGTGAAGAGACAAATTCTCAGGGAGAATCTGAGATGGAATTCAAGGAAAACTCAAAAAAAAAATCCTCGACCTTTCCACAGCACCTCCATCCCGGGGCTGAGCAGCTGCTGGGATCTTCAGGATGCATCACAGCCCAGTGATACGTGGTGGAATGGAGGACAAATAAACCAGAAAGGGCAGGGATTAGAGAGTTTAGATCCAAAAAAAGCACTCAATGGCCTTTGATAACTCCTGGGAACTATTTATTGATTCCTTCTCCGCGCGGCGCATTCCCATTAAATGATTTCATTTCCTTATTTCTCCTAATCACATCACTTGCTTTAGAAGTCTTTTGCTCCCTGAGACCTGGGGCTACACAGATAACTTCAATTTCTCCTGTGGCTCCGCTTTTTTATGACATGTGAAAAGTTGATACAGTCAAAAGTAACTCCTTGGAGCCAGCAGGTCTGGAGCTTTCAGCACCCGGAATCGCAGCTCCAAGGAAGAACTGGAGGGTTCATTCCTGTGCTAGGCTCAGTCAGAACAACAAACACCTTTTTGCACCTCTGGATGGGCACTGATAAACTCCTTGGGAGATGTGGCTGCCTCTGAGAAATGTATTGACACCATGGAAATAGGAGTGAGAGGTCAGGAATAATAAGATTATTAAGGCAGCAATGGTCGAATCCTTGAGTCCCTGTAAAAGCTGACACTGTGGATTTTTTCTCTGCCATAGGAAAACTTGCTCCATGCTGTGAAAAAGGCATTGGAAACACATCCTTCATTCTGGGGACAAAAAGGGGATGCTGTTTGGTGTCTTCCTCTGAAAATAAAGGAAGAAAGGGAAGGCATTAACGGGAATTCAAAGGAAAAGGATCTCCCAGCACTTCCCAAATTTAACCCCCCCATCTCTGTACAGATTTTTGCACACCAGGCTGTCAGCAGTGTGAATAATTTTCTCCTGTGTGACACTGAGCCCTCTGGAAGACCTTTACTTCCACCAGGTTTTGGGGGTTTTTGTAGCACAAGTGATTTTCTTGTTGTTTCAAAAGATATTGGTTTTCCCTGCAACCCTCAGTCCTACACGTGGGGGAGAGTTGCTGTGGTGAACACGTCTGCTCTGAGTGTTATTTAGGGTTGGTAATAAAAACAGATCAGCCCTGACAGGTGTAGAATGGGATTTCTGGGATTTCTGGGATCCTTGCTGCCAGAAGAAGAGGACTGGGTGAGGTGCAGGTGCCTGGCCCTGCTCCCTGTTGGGCTGAGGGATGCTGTCCTTCCTTTGCTGTCAAAATTCACATTTTCCAAAAGCCCTCTCATTGTGGAGAGCCAGCATTAACCTCCAGACTCTGATTAATCCTCTTTTGAGGGGCTTTCAATATTGTGTGGCTCTGCTAAGGCCCCTCACACGGGGAGAATTTGCTCCCAAAAATTCCATTTAATGCAAGAGCTCCCGTTCTCTGCTCAGCCCCAGTGCTGGGCACAGAACCCAATTCTTACCTTGCCATGCCAGACGAGCTGAGAACAACCTGGGATTGTTTCAGATGGACACAGTTTCTCCTTCTGAGGGTGCTGCTTCATAATTCCATACAGACAGAAAGGATTCATTTCCCACTCCTGCTCAAGGGACAAGCTCACAGCAGCCATTACCTGTAATTTGTCATCCATAGGAAAATTAAATTCAATTTCCTTTCAATTTTGAATATCTCTGAAGGTATTTCCCCATCCAGGATGGCTCTTAAGCAAAGAGCTTCAGCTCAGGCCCGTGAGTGGTTCTGGGGATGTCAAGTGCTTTCCTGGGCAGGGCTGTGATCCATAGCAGATGTACACCTGCACTGCTGAATAAAAACCCAGCAAATACACAAAATTAAGGCACCAGGGCACCAGAAAAACGCTCGATTATTTTTAAGGTCCTGCAATTTTGCTCCTGTTTGCAAGATTGGGGGAAAAATTAAAAAAAAAAAAAATCACCCTCCAACAAAACGAGGGAAATTAGCTACAGCAAGGCCACGTTTCAAAAGCACAGAGTTCTCTGAGTTCCTTGGGGAAAATTTTACACAATCCTGCTTTCAAAATAATGTTCAGGTTGCAAAATTGAGCAATCATAAAAGTCAGGAAATTTAAAANAAAATCACCCTCCAACAAAACGAGGGAAATTAGCTACAGCAAGGCCACGTTTCAAAAGCACAGAGTTCTCTGAGTTCCTTGGGGAAAATTTTACACAATCCTGCTTTCAAAATAATGTTCAGGTTGCAAAATTGAGCAATCATAAAAGTCAGGAAATTTAAAAAGTTAGTACGTGTCTTTCAATGTTAGCTCAGCAACAGCAAATATATGTAGTGCGAGGAGCTTGTCCTTGCAATTTCTGTGTGAAATTTAAACTTTAAGTCTTTTTATTGACCATTAATATGCAGCATAAACTATATTGGTTATTTAATGTCTTGAAGAAGCATCTTAATCATGAGAATTTCCTGGCTGTGGGATTCAGAGGGTTTGGTTCTGAAATAAAATGGCCCTGCTGCATAGCTGAGTTTTTTCGGGGGTTTTGTCATCACTGGGAATAAAGGGAATTTCACCTGTGTTGCAATCACCTCAGAAAAACTTTGTGATGCTTATAAAAAGCTGTGATTTACATAGTTAGGGAACTGAACTAATCTTTTTGGGG
>VYXF01006657.1:0-36859 GCA_013397295.1 Polioptila caerulea
GCCTCCTTCCCTTGTCCTTCTCCTGAGAATAACGCGGGACTTGGAGAAAGTTTGCGTCCTCTCGCCCCGCTCTCTGTGGCTGCTGGGCTCGACCGAGGGCCCCGCGGCACCCACCTCCTCCTGGAAAAAAAGCCCCAAAATGGCTTTTTTCGTGCCCGGGAGGAGAAAACGGGGAGTGCTGCCCTCGTCAGCGCGGCGCTCTCGGGGAGCCCGGCGGTGGCAGTGACAGCTCCGAGGCCCAGGGCTGCAGCCTCGCCGCCAGAACTCCGTTTTTGGGGGCTCGAGGGGGGACACACCACGTGTGCCGCTGCGAAAGCTCCAGCCTTGGCTTGCGCGTGGCGGAACGAAGCAGAGACGGAGGTTCGGGGCCGGCGGAGGAGCGCGGGGAGAGGGAGGTGTTGCCCGGCAGCCGCGTGTGGGTTTTGCTGCAGGGATTTATCAGGGGAAGATGCCGCGCGATCCCGGCGCTCCCCCAGAATGTTGCCCGCTGCCCCAGCGGTGCTCTCCGCGCTGTTTGTGACAGCTCGGTGGAGCAGATGGATTTACATAACAATAATTTGACGCTGTCAGTGCTCGGCGCTGGGCAGCGGCTGCAGGGAAGGGAACCTGCCCTTCGCTCAAAGCACTTGCGTAATTGTGTTGTGCGCCCACTCCGCGGCAGGGGAAGGTGCGTGTTTTGGTGCGATTTTTGCCTGTCGATAGGCTGTTTTGGCAGATTTGCATACATCAGGCTCGTCGCCGCTAACGCCCGTACGAGCGGATTTCGTGTTCCAGCCTTGCCTCATATTCCGGACTGGATTTCAGCTCTGAAAGCGCTCCCGAGGAGTGGGGATCTGTGTCGGGAAGGTGTGGGTGGATCCAGGGTGTGAAAATGCCTTGTAAAACCCTGGGATGAGGCGTGCGGCGAGGCTTTGGCTCTCTCCCGTCTTGCCCGCTTCTCTCCCACCAGGCAGCTCGGTGCCGTGCTCGTTTCCCACAGCTGCATCCCCTTGTCCTCACAGCGCTGCTCTGAGGCCAGGGAGATGGAGCCAGCCTTGTTTTGGCCCCGGGAGCCACAGCGAGTGAATAATCCCCTGGCCAAGGCGTTTTGATTTACTGGAATTATGCCCTGTCAATAAATGGGACTCGTGCTGCATTTATTCCCTGCCCTCAAAGTGCTTCGCTCGTTGCCAAATCTACCTGGAGTTAATTATCTGAATTGTGCTTTTTTTTCTTGTTTGTTGTTGTTGCTGTTGTAACGGCAATATTTTTAAAAGCTAAGGAGCTCCGAAGTTTATATAATAATCTGGTTCTTGGCAGAGTTTCGTGGTGGGTTTTTTTTTTAATGTGTGTGTGTAATGTGGTTGGTCACGGTGCTGAGTTTTAATCGTTTCTGATGTTTCCAGCACCTCTGCTCAGAGTTCTCAGCCTAAAACGCTGCCCGTCACTCCGCAGCCTCGCTGGAAGAGTTGAGGGCATTGAATTAAAGAAAGCTCAGCTGCATGTATACAAATATACAGCAATTACAAGGCAACAAAGTTATTGCAGAACCCTGCTGTCGCCATGGCAACACGCTCACTCAATTACATTTGGAAATGTAAAATGCCACCCAGTTAGAAAGAATAAGTTTTAGCGACTGCAGATTTTCTGGGTAAAGTGAAATGTGGAAGATGCAGCTTTCCAGGATTCTCTGCTTTTTTCCTCTGTCCTTGGATGGTATGTTTTAGCATGTGCATCTGACAGATTCCAGGTGTTGAAATTGAGCGATGGTCTAAACTTAGAGAAAAAATATCTTGAAATGGTCACAATTTTAACTTTGCCACCCTGGGTTTTTTTTTTTTTTTGTTTGTTTTGCTTCAGGACTTAGCTTTAGAAAGGGGACAGATTAGAGAAAGCATTTTGAAAATCAGCTCAGAACACCAGAAGAATTTGTCATTTGCTCAACAGACTGGAGGTGTGGAAGGAAGGCACATGGAGAGCTTGTATTCCCTTGGGAGGAGATATCTGTTGGGCAGCCTGTGTCTGTGTGCTGCCGTCTCCTAAAATCTCCTAAACAGACAGAGTACAGCAGTACTGCCAGGTGTGAATTACCAAGTTCCTGAGAAGCCCAGGGAGTATCCAGGGTGGGAGATGACAGGTGGAGGAGACCCAGGTCCTGGTGTGGGATGCAACTGACTTCTGAAGTAGAAATTAGTTTTGCTTTCTTGCTTGCCTTTGATAGTGAATCACCAGGAAAATAAAGGCCAGGTTGGAGAGGGCTTGGAGCAATCTAGGATAGGGGAAGGTGTCCCTGTCCAGAGGGGTGGGACTGGATGGGCTTTAAGGTCCCTTTTCACGCAAACCATTCCAAGAGTAGATGAAAACAGTAGGAGTAGTTTTTGCATAATCTTTGTGCTGGTGAAGATGCAACTCTGCTGTGCTTATGTTTCACAGGCAACATCCCATTAATGCAGAAAAGATACAAAACAGCAGTGCAGTAACAGCAGGAAAAGGTAAATACAAGAAAAGGTAAATACAAGAATGAGACTTTTTTATTAAACTAGTAGTGATGTGTTTATCTGGAGATTGATGAACTCCTGAAGAAGTTACCTGGTAGCAGGAGCTGACAGGAGGTATTTAGGTAGGTGCAGATGACAGTGGGTTGTCTTGATGAAACATGTTTTGCCCAAATCTTTAGGTTCTTGAGCTCCAGACTGCCTCCTGAGCCCTTGGAGCAACTGGACTGGGAAGATTTGCAAGTCCCATGGGCCTATGTTAGCTGAGGGATGGTTTTGGGTGGAGGCTTTGCCCAACTTGTCAGGTTGTTCTGCTTTCAGCACCAGCCTGTGACGTGCCAGCCTTATGGTTTGCCCAGTCCTGGAGAGCAGCAGCTTGAGCAGAGTGACTGCAGCCCCCGTGGTCAGTGCCTGTTCTTCTCCTGGCCATACAGTCATGGAATGGTTGGGGTTGGGAGGGACCTCAAAGCCCATCCAGTGCCACGCTGCCGTGGGCAGGGACACCTTCCACTGTCCCAGGCTGCTCCAAGCCCTGTCCAGCCTGGTCTTGGACACTGCCAGGGATCCAGGGGCAGCCACAGCTGCTCTGGGCACCCTGTGCCAGGGCCTCCCCACCTTCACCCTGAATCTTTTGAGGGTTTCTTTCTTCCCTGGGCAGAGGTGGAAGCTCAGGAGCTGCCTGTTCATAGCCTGCTGAAAAGCTGGAGTTGAGGCTTCAACCTTGAATCCCCTGTGGGACTGCAGGGGTGAGGAGCAGGACTTGTTCAGAACAAAGGTTAAAATTGCCCCTGGGTTTAGCTCAGTTTGCCCTCTATCTCTCTTTCAAATGCTTTGTGCTTTCTGGGGAATAGACCTTTTAAAGCCAACTTAAAGTGTATCTGTGATCCAGAAACTTTCTGCAGTGCCTGAAAATTGTCCTCGAGCTTCATTTGCAGTTTTCAAATCAGGGGAAGCTGCAGTCTTTCTATACATGAAGTGCCCAAACACATTGCAAACGAAGTGTTGAGATTAAAACTTGCCCATAAATATGTAAGATGCGATAAATCAAATATTTTAGGAGAGTTTTCCTTCATCTTCCAGCGTTCCCCTTGTGCTGGTATGCCAGGCTGTGCCTTTGCAAGGCCGCTGTAAACATCTGTCCTCATGTGCTGGGGAGGTTACCCTGAGTCTGTGTGGGTTACCTGATGCTGCCTTCAGGGTCTGAGAGCCTGGGTGCTCACTGCACAGCTGTGCTAGCTTAATCTTGGAGTTAAAATTCTTCTTTGGTGTCCTCTTCCAGCTAAAGAAGTGTTTGTGCACTCCCTGGCATTGTGTATTTATATTTATACATTAAAAATATGAACCCCAGCTCTTGGGACTGTTTCACTTACCCTGTACCCGTGGTTGAGTATACACAGAGGAGTATATTTGCTGGGATCTATTGCTGGCCTGTTCCAAATGGCAGAGCTTTTCTCAAACCACAAGGAAATATTAATTGAACATGTTATTGGGCCACTGGAAATGACATTTGTTAAATATTTGCCAAGTATTCTTCTCGCTGGCTTCCTCAGTGGTGTCACATTATAATTCATTGCTCTGCCAACTCACCTTTAGCTTGTTTCCAGTTATCCCATCACTTTTCCATCATCTTTTTCAATCCTGCTACCGAGTCTGCGTGGGTTTAGATTATATCAGAGTGCTGCTGGAACCCCTTGAGTTTGTGCTTGTGTAAGGGTGTGTTTCACTTGACAGAGAAGCCAATGGGATGTGTCTTGTCACTGAATTCGCAATTGCTTTTCAGTTTTGAGCCCCCTTTCCTCATGGATCCCTTCTCCCTTTCACTTACCTTTACTTCCAGCTTTCCCAGGTCCAAGCATGCCAATGCTCCAGAGCAGTGCAAGGTTCCCCTCACTTGCTGAGCTTAGAGGTCTGGCTTGGTGGGGGAAAAAACCCCATAAAAATATATGTGTTTGCCTCAAATTACTGAAGCTGACAAACAGCAGAACATTAAAGCTATCTGCTTTAATAACTGGAAATGTGGCAGTATTGGAAACCAGTAAAAGGGGTAAACAGTATTTTAAAATATTAAAGTAAAAGCTGTGTGTGGTGGGTGAGGAAATGGCTGTTAGCATTTTGGTTCAATTTGGGTTGCCTCAAATAAATATATATATATAAATATATATATAGCCTATCTTGAATCCTTGGATGATGGAACTCCTCAGAGCCCTCCTGTAATTAATGCCATTTGCATTTTGATTGTGTTATGCACGAGCCCAAAGTGGCCCAGGTTTACTTTCTCCTGCAGTGGACCATGTTGATAAGGCAATATATAACAGATGATTCATGAAGTGCTGCTTGTCATTGCCAGGGCTGCTTGAATAGCGAGCAGATTTTGGGCAATGCTTCTTCACCGGAAAGATTTGGGCAGTTTAAACTGGGAGGAGGAGGAGGAGAGAAAAATCTGCACTGTATTTCTGGCTGTCTTAAAGGAGCTGCCTCACAGCATTTAGAAGAAGTTGGTGGGGGGAGAATGGGTGAAATAAAGGGGGGTAGAGAAGCAGGAAAGCACACAGAGGTTGCGTAATGATGTTGAAAAAGGGAACAATTAGAAAAAGACTGTAAAATCTCTTGGAAAGCTTCCGTGGTTTTCCCTTTGGGAGGAATTACAGCTTGGCCTTCCCCTCTGAAAATTCAGACCTTTTCTGTGGCATTCATTACTGGGCACATCTTGGTCAGCTTCATTTTTTTTAGCTCATTTTTGTATTGGATATTACCTCAGAGAAGTTTGATTAAAATGTGCCTCCAAGAGCCATCTCCAGTGCAGAGGAATGTGTGTTGGCTTGTGGTCCTAGGCACACTCAGTTCCCTGCCTCCCTCATCAATGGCTGAACCTTTGTTCCTCACATAAGAAACATTTAAGCCCCAAAAAGCTGAAATTTGAAAACGGATCTTTGGGTCATGAGAAGCCTTTTTTTTTTTAGTTTGGCCAGAGTAAGGTTATATTCATTTAGTTTGGTTTTCTAACAACAAGCCAGTTGCTTCATCTACGTATGCATCTATCTGTCTGTATCTGCTGAAAGAAGAATTGTATTTTAGGGGTTTTATTTTCTGCCATCACAGGATAAAATAACATGCAGAGGCTGAGCTTCTCAGCCTGGGTTTTGGCAGCTCAGCAGTGTGTTGTTTTAAATGTCTTTTTAAGCGTGTCACTCCTTCATTCCGGGGAGCACTGACATCCAGCTGAACTGAACTCCATGTATCTTTCATGAGCAGTGAAAAACCCTGATATTTCACACATAGGAAATAATTCACTTTATTAATTTTTCTGGAGAAGTGGCGCTTTAATGAGGTGTCTGTCAGCGAGACTTAATTACAGTTAAATTCTGGGAGCATTAGTACACTGTGTCTTGTTCCATGTAAAATGAACTTCCATTTGTCACGTGTGTGCAGGAGCATTGGTTTGCTGATAGAATTTGTGTTAACTCCACTTTGAGGAATAGCAGTTACTCATAACTGGTCTGTCACCCGCCGCTTCACATCCTTCTCCTGCCTGCATTTTCCTGATGTGCTCCACGGCTTATGTCCCATTTGCTCAAGGAAAATAATGCTTGGGTTGATTTTGGCATTGTGTTGACAAAATTTCATCTCCAAGGAAAGGGTCCTCAGTATGAGCCTGAAATAAGGAATTCATCCAGGTGTATGCTGTTCCCAAGAAATTCTCAGAAAAGGGGTGTTTTTCAAACCATTTGGAAGGTTACCTTTTCCCCCATGAGAGCTACAGTTACCTAGTTCTTGTTACTGTTTGTAGTGGATTCTGGTAAAATCCTCAGTACAGGTGGTTCTCCTGGAGAGCCAAAAAAATGGGCTGCAGGTCCATGTGTGGTGAGTTTTGCTTCTCTGCTCAAATATTGTGCACAAAAGTGAAGAAAAACTGCATTTTTCATGCCTTTATAACAACGAGGATTGTGCAAACTGGAACAGTCTGAGCTTTAGCCTTGGGAGCTCAGGGCAGGGAGAAAGGGAGAAGTGAGCAGGTAATTGTGAATGCTGGTTTGGAAGGAGGAGGGGTGAGATGGAAGATGTTGGCCTTGACTTTGGATGCAGTGGTTCCAACTGCAGACGGATAGGGATGCAGAGATCACAGAATTCCCAGGGAGCATTTGAAAGGGGGAAGAGCTGTGTGCAGACTGCCCGTCAGGATGGTCCTGAAGGAAGAATTCATGGGTAAAACTGAGCTTTCCTGCAGGCTGGGTTATGTTTTACAGCACTGCATATGTGGGACTCATCTCTTCAAGTGAGGAGAGTAATTTCTCCGGCCAGCAGAGACTTGCAGTGGAAGGAATCTGCTGTCCCCAGTGCTGTGGGTGAGTCAGGGGAGGGGACCTGTCCAAGGCATAGCGGGAACGAGGTTGCCAGTGTGGTGACACCGATCTCGGCCTTGTGTGTCCTGCTGGGAAGCCTGGCTTATTTCTTCAGCCTGCCTGGGGAAAAAGGGAGCACAGAACACTTGGGAATAACTCAGAGGGTACTCAGATTGTTTTTCTTGTGGAGGTCTTGCTGGAGGGGATGAAGGCTGGGACCATTTTAAAGCTGGAGAGGGCAGGAACACAGTGAAGTGCAGCTTCCTGCTGCCTTCCCAGGGCGATGGTGCAGTTTGAGTGTGGATTGTGCTGCTGGGGCATCTTCAGGGGCAGGGAAAGAAACAGACCTGGATGAGTTAATGGCTGGACTCGATAGTCCTAGAGGTCTTTTCCAACCTTCATCGTTCCATGAATGTGAGCAGGATCTCTGCTGAGTTGTTGCAAAGCTCACCCTTCTTTGTTCCCCATGCAAAGCAGAAAGCCTGGTCTGACATGGCTCTTTCTACTGTTGGTCAGCAAACCAGACTCTGCATTGTGTGCCCCTGAGCCCTGCTGTGGCTGGGAATTGCTGCATGGCTCACCCCAGATCTCCAGTTTTAGTGCTGCTGCTGCTCTTACTCAGCAAGGCAATGAGGGCCGGGCTGTGTTGGGTGGTGAGAACACTGTAACTTCGTGTCTTGTCCTTGCCCTGTGCCGAGGAGAAAGGGAAGGCAAAGAGGCCACAGAGAGTCAGGCGTGTTGGGATGTGGTGTTGGATGTCCTGCTGAGTGACCAGTCCTTCCAGTGGGTTGGGATGGACACTGGCTACTGTGATTTGCACTTGCATTTCAGTTTTTCCTCACTGCCTGATGCATGTGAACCTCCCAAAATAAATTACTCCCTATGTGGATTCTGCTGTGCATTTCTCCTACCCAAGACAGATTTCCTATTTGAGTCAAATTGCTGTGCTTTGGTTGGGAGGAAATGTTCTTTACTTATTTATTTCCACAACTGATACCTGCTGTCAGATCCTGATGGAGGCTGAAGGATACATTTGAGTCAGGACGCCTCTCACAAGATACTGACCTGGAAGCATGATCAAATGAGGAGGGAGAGGACGAAAAAGGAGTTTTTATTCTGATTGTACATGGTAGGTACCTAATGCTTCCTTGGGGGCTGTGTTTGCCTCTCCTTGTCAGGCTTTTTTTCATCCCCTTGTTCATCCCTGCTGCCTCATCTGCTCCTGTGCCTCAGATGCAGCCTTTAAGGATGGGCCTAATCATAACAGTAAATGAAATATTTAACATTAGGAAAAACACTTCCTGCTTGAAGCTTTGCAAAAACCACAGCTTGTGACAGAGAAAAGTGAACTAAGGTTTTGTGTTATAAATTATCGAACCTGCAGAAAAGCTGGAGACTTCTGGATCAGTGGGCAAAAAGGCTTGATGTGATTTCAGGGCAAAGTGTGGCTCTGTCACTGGCTGCTTTATGCTTTGGAGAAGATGGCCTTGTCATTGCAATCTTGTTCAGGAGAACATTCTGTGAGCTACTGAGAACGGAAAAGACTTCTGTGCAATTTTCTGAACCATTCCTGCAGATTTTGGGTGGATTTACACAGATTATGTCGTATTGTTCATCTCAGTTGCTGTGTCTGCATATCTCTTGCTGCTGTTGCCTCTGCTAGGTTGTGTTCTGTCAACAGGAAAAGGTGGTGGTGGTACCTGCTGGATCTGATTCTGTTATTCTATAATTGCACTGAAATAACAAGCTATAGATGGAAAGTATTAGTATTTAGAACTTGGAAACTACCTCTGACCCCAGAAAGCTCATGACAAAGCTGGGCAGGAGCCTCACTTTGTATATTGGGCCCTTCTCCTTGTGTGTCTTGGTGGTTAAGGGCTTGATCCAGCACCTGGTAAAGCCAGCAGAGATCTCTGCTTTGCCTCGAGCTGGCTGTGAGCCGTGACCCCAAATTGCAAATGTTCATGTGGACCCAAGGGTGAAACAATTTTTTCCTTGAAAGAGTTGTCAGGCTTTGGAAAGAGCTGCCCCAGGAGTGGCAGAGTCACCATGCCTTGTGGTAGCCCAGGGCCATTGGTGTGTGTCTCTGGGAGAGCCTGGGCCAGCAGTGGCCCTGGGTGGCAGCCACGGAGCCACACCAGTGTTGTGTGGCCACCAAACTCAAATGTCCTCCTATCAGCTGACAGCATTAGAGTCACAGCTGAATTCTGTTTGGCACTGAAAGTGTGCTGCTTCTGGGCTTTGCTCTAAAAATGCTGCTCTAAAAATAAACTGCTGTGCAGGGATGCTGGAAGCAGGGGAGCAAACGGAGAACTTGAGCATGGAACATAAGGCTTGGCTGACTGCAGGGATGGGCTCATGGAGCTGCACCGGCCCTGGCAGCAGCCAGGACAGTCCTGCCCAGGGGAATAATACCCTGGGAAGAGCAGGAGGAAGTAAGGGAATGGAGAGTGGCAGGTAGACATTGAACTCTTCCGTGGGCCTGCTGGCTACCAGACTGCCCCACTTCAAAGGGAGCGGGCCATAAAAGCCCCAACAGCAGTTGGAGGAGGAAAATTGCACCTCAGATATGAAATCCTGCTGTGCAACAGCTCAGCCAGCCTGGCCTCGTGTGGATCCTCTCAGAAATGGGAGTCTGGGCTGCACGGGCAGTGCAGCAAAATAAAGCACTCATGTTTAACGAGGTGTTCAGCCCGTTTAAAATGGCAGCAAACTCGAGCAGCCCGAGCTGTGCAGGACTGAGAGCATCTCCTTGCACTAGGCTCCTCACCCTCCTCAGGACAGGGATGTCCAGCCATTGGACACTGCCTGTTCCTTCCCAAGTGCCAGTATGAATGACATTCCCCACATTCTTTCCTTAGCTAGAAGGAGCTGATCAGGCCTGGAGATTATGAGTTGTGCTGGAAGCTCAGAGATAGCTCAGGCTTTAGCTATTGGGCTTTCTCTTCCCTCTTCCCCAGGGTATTCCTGGTGTGGGATGCCCCAATCTAAGGAGCTGGATGTGGACATCTGATCTTCCTTGCTGCCTTTTTGCTCCAGTAGAAAAATCTTCAGTGTCTGTATTCGTTAGAGGAATGTCTAAGAGGAGCAACTTAGACTATATTTAAATAAATAAAAAAAAAAGCAGCATATTTTTGGCAATAATTTAGACTTTTGCTGTAAACTGTCTACATTCCCTGGGGGATGAGGTCTCCTTTTGAGAAAATCTGTTCTGGATTCAGCATGTTTGACAATTTCTCTGTGTGACTACCTTCAGGTTTTTGTTTTGGTGGGGTAAATGAGCACAATAATGTGTGTGCTTCTAAGTGCTCAGCTTGGGGGTTTATTTCTAATTTTTTTCTTTAAAATATCAAAACCCTCTCTTCAGGATACCAGGAGTGACAAGGTTTGCGTTCCAGTATTGCAACACAAGGTGTTCTCTGTTTCAGACTGTAAATATTTATCTCTTGTCAAAGCAGAGCAGTTACTATTGGGAACTGATCTGGCATGTGAAAAGGTTTTCCTTAAGGAATTTGTTTCCTTTTATTTACAGTGTTATCATATATTTAAATTCCAGGGCCTCAGCATATAGCTCTGAGGCTCCTTCCTAGCACTGGCAGCGAAAATGGGAATTGTGGCAGCCTCAGAATAGGGATAAAGGAATTCTGAGCATATCCTGGAGCCAGCCAGTGAGCATGGCTGTGCAACCCAGGCAAACCCAGGCCAGGTCCTGGTGTTCTCTTGCCAGGGCAGTGCTGGGGCTGGCTGCCGTGGAAGGAGGCATGGGCTGAGCACAGGGGTTCACTGGGCTGGCATTTCCCTCTTCTCTCCTGAGTGAGCCCTCACAGCCCTGTCTCTGCTTCTCCTCCCTGCCAGCAAACTGCTTTGTCAGAACCTTCCTGCAGCGCTGTGAGCCTCCCCCAGCCACCTCCTGTTGGATTGCTCTCTGCTGTGTTTGCCACAGGTTTGGGGCTGGGTTCCTGCTCCTGGGAATTCCTGAGGCCTCCCTGCTGCCTGCAGATCCTGCTCCTGGAGAGCTGGAGCCTGCTTTCATCTCCCTGCCCTGCCTGGCATTGCTGGGCAAATTGTTCCTGTTGTATTGTGGCACATGTGGGAGGCTTATTCAGCCTGCAAAGGGCTGGAGTTTATTTTTCACATCTCCCTAGCTTGTGTACATTTTTAGATTGCTGGCGGTACCCTGTGGTTCTGGATGCTCTTACCTCTGTGCTGGAGTCTCAGAAGAGCAGCCAAGGCCTGTCAAGGAGGGGTGCAGGTTGTACTATTTTCCCTCTGTTAGGGAACAGCCTCATTGAATGGAATCAGATACTGAGGCTAATTTCAGCCGCTGCCATGGCAGGGCAGAGCTGCTTTTACTCTTGCTTAGCAATGTGCAAAAGTGTGTCTCAGACTAGAGCCTGCACTGGCCTTTGAGCTCATCTCGCTGATTCAGAGGTGGTAGGCAGATAAAATGGAGTGAAAATAAGAAATGCTTTCTTTGCTCTGGTGTTTGAATATACATTTATTTATTTCACACATATCTACTTCATATATACGAAAACAAATCATGTCTGTATTTAATATTTTCCTGCATCTGTATTTCTGCCGGGTGTGTTTGTCTGAACTCCAGAGACAACAGATGGATGTCCAGAGAATGCCTTTATCATCTTCTGCTATCAGGTCACATCAACTTCAGCTCTTGCTCTGAAATCTTTGTCTCCAGAGATGCACATCCAATACACCCTTTCTTTTCTCCTCTCTGACATCTGATGTGAAATTTGCTGTTTGTGGCTTTGGGGCCGCAAACCCTGTCCTGGTTTGGGGAAGGGTTTGTGGCTGGATAGGTGCAGCTTTTCCAGGGTGGTTGTTGGCATTATGGAGAGTTTTTAATAGCACTTTCAAATCAGACTACTAAAAGGTAAATGGCCAAAGTTATTCATAAACACTGTGATAGTCAGAGTGGGGACTCTTTGAAGAGAAAGCTTTGTTCAGGATTTCCGGGAGTGAGAAGTAAAGCTGTCTTGGTCAAAGGGAGCTGCTCTATGTGGATTCAGTGCCAGCCTTATCTCCCTTGTTTAATGTGATATATTTTAGCAGAATCAAAGCTGGTTCTGAGTGTTACTGGCAGAAATGGCAGCTCATTTGCATTTTTACTGGCTTCTGAGAGTCCAGATATGTCAGCAGCCTCTGCTCCTTTTCACTCGATCTTATCTCCCCATTCCATTTCAGGAAAAAATTCCTGCAATCTCCTCCCCCCCACCCCAGCCTTGGAGTGTGCTTTGCATGCTGAGTGCTCTGAGGTAATGGGACTTGTGTTTGCTTTGCAGTGGCCCGAATGTAAAACTGGTACTGAAATGTAAATTTTCAAACGCCTGACATCCCGAGGAGATGTTTGTCTGTCAGACTGTGCTGAGGCTCTGCGTGGTTTACTTCTGGAAGGGGCTGCACTTGGCTGGAGTTGGCTGCAGGCATTGCCTGTCGTGCCATTTTTTCCCCCTCTGTCATAATGTAACTTATTAATCGTTATGTTCACAGAAACACAGAATCATTTAGGTTGGAAAAGTTCTGTAAGATCATCAATCCAACAGTTCCCCCAGCACTGTCACTAACCCATGTTCCCAAGTGCCACATCCATATGCTTTTTAAATCCCTCCAGGGATGAGGACTCCACTGCTTCCCAGGGACTGACAACTGTCTCCACGCAGAAATTTTTCTAAATATCCAGTATTAACCTCCCCTGGCACAACCTGAGGCTGTTTCCTCCTGTCCTGTCACTTATTACCAGGGGGAAAAGACCAAACCCACCTCAGTACAACCTTCTGTCAGGTACAAGATGGATCCAGATTAATGCTTACATGCTGAGTCTTTGAATTTGTTTTGTTTTCACCTTGTTTCCTTTCCTGTTCCTTTATTTCGGAGTGTCCCAAGCAGCAGGTGATAAGATGGATAAGGTGAGAGGAGATCCTGCAGAGCAGAGCTTTGGTGACTAATGGCAGCTTATCTTGAAATCGGAGCAATTCCTCCTGGTTCAGAAGCTGGAGCTGTTAGCCAGAAGTTACAGGAGCAGATTTAGGAGCATGCAAAGGTGCAAAATCCCAAACTCCAGGAAAGTGAATAAAAGACCCCGAAGGTTGGGCTTTGATGTTTTAAAAGGCTGAAGAGGGACAAAAGCAGGTGTAAATTACTTGGCTTCATTCCCACCCTGAAAAAGGAGTGAGGTGGAGGGAGGAGTATTCTGTCTGTGCTGTTTGGTGTGAAAAGCCATAAAGGGCTTGGAGGTGTTGGTGAATGAGAAGCTCAGCATGACCCAGCAAAGCGCTCTGCAGCCCAGAAATCCCAAAGCCTCAAATCCTGGGCTGCATCCAAAGAACTTTGACCAGCAGGGAAGGGGAGATTCTGCCCCACTCAGGTGAGATCCCACCTGCAGAGCTGCCCCAGCCCTGGGCCCAGCACAGGAGGGACCTGGAGCTGCTGGAGAGAGACCAGAGGAGGCCACAGAGATGCCCCAAGGGCTGGAGCCCCTCTGCT
Source organism: Polioptila caerulea (assembly GCA_013397295.1). NCBI lineage: Eukaryota > Metazoa > Chordata > Aves > Passeriformes > Certhiidae > Polioptila > Polioptila caerulea. The sequence continues at coordinate 13,319 of VYXF01006657.1, forward strand.
CTAGAGCCATGCTGGGAGGGCTGGGAGTGTTCACCTGGAGAAGAGAAGGCTCCAGGGAGACCTCAGAGCCCCTTCCAGGGCCTAAAGCAGCTCCAGGAGAGCTGGAGAGGGAATGGGGACATGGCATGGAGTGACGGGACACAGGGAATGGCTTCCCACTGCCAGAGGGCAGGGCTGGATGGGATATTGGGAAGGGATTGTTCCCTGGGAGGGTGGGCAGGCCCTGGCACAAGGTGCCCAGGGCAGCTGTGGCTGCCCCTGGATCCCTGGCAGTGTCCGAGGACAGGTTGGTCACTGGGACTTGGAGCAGCCTGGGACAGTGGAAGGTGTCCCTGCCCATGGCAGGGGCTTGGAATTGGATGGGATTTAAGGTCCCTTCCAACCCAAACCCTAGGTTAGGGCTCAAAAGCTTCCTTGAGCACACAGAGTTGAAATCCCTTTCTGACTGGTGACTGACAGTATTGTAAAACATACCTTAAACAGCCCCCTGGAGGTACTATGTCAGTCCTTGAAATATGTCCAAAATTTTGTCTGGCTTTCCAGTCCAGTTTTCTTATTTCCAAGAACAATTCCAGTTTGCCTTGCTGTGTTCGCATTGTGCAAACATGCAAAATGTGCCATATAAAATGTAAATCCTAAAGTAAATGGAGCATCCCTTCCTTCACACTGAGTTAAAGAACCACTGTCATGTTAGGAGCAACACCTGGAAAGTAAGTTCCCAAAAGTTTGCGGACCTTTGTCTGTCAAGGTAACCTGCAGGTACTTCTTTAAAGGGTTTTGATGGTGTTATAAAACACATAAATATATAATAACCAACCTGAAACCTCCTGGAGTCTGAGAGGTGCCAGTTGTTCCTTCCTTGCTTTTCTTGCTTGTCAGCTTTTGAGACTGAAATATTTGCCTGAACATTCTAGTTTTCATTAAAGGGTGATGCTGGTGATGAAAAATGTAACCCTGTTCAGAGGGTACAACAGAGGAACTTGCAGATTTGTGGTGACTGACTTGTTTTTCTGTCCTGGCCATGGATGTGGCTGGAAAATGTTAATTGTGATTTAAAACTGGATAAAGCTATATATTTATTTTATCTTCCTGTGGGGATTCCTGCCTGTTCAGTTTTCAGTAGTCTGGGGCTTGGAGTCTCAGCAGCTTTGGCAGATGAGACTGTGGGACTGTGCAGAGTGCCCAGGGATGATGCTGTCAGCAGAGGGATGCTGTGGATGGTTACAGGTTTTCCCAACAAATAAAAGCAAATTATATTGCACTTTCAAGGCAAAATTGTGAGTTCTTGCTTTCTGTTTGGTACATTATCCTTCATTTGGATTTAGGTAAAGATCCTTTGAGTAAGATACATAAGTGCACAATGCACTTGCAGGCTGTAAGACATTTTTATTGGCTGTAGGAAAACAGGCCCTTTAAAAGGAGAAATGGCAGAGTGGTACCACATGTTGGGGTTGGGATGAGAGGCTCTTTCAGGTCCCTTCCAGACCAAACCATTGTGGGATTCCACAATCCTGTGCAGTTCATTGGGGCTGGGGTCTGGCTGCTTGGGTGGCTGTGGGAAGGTTTTGATAAATTATTGGCATTCAGTGCCAGACAGGAGGAATAAAACATGCAGAAATGTAAACTTTGGAGCCTGTGCTAGGATGCCAGAGCTTTTGTGGGTGAGGATGTGCTGTGCCTCATGAGCTGGGCATCAGCCAAGGGTGAGGGTGCTCACCTGAGCTCCACACACATTCCTGCGGTGTGGGTTGGGAGACACAGCCTGGCTCTGGGGGGCAGAGCTAGGGCATACTGGGAGACAGGAGTGACACTGAATGTCCTCAAACAAAATAGCTTTTGGGAGGTGGACAGTGTTGGAGCCAGGAACTGAGGCATGAAAAAATGTAATAAACACTGAGGTAAAGTGGCTCCTCCAGAAAGAGTGGCTGGACGAGGCTCTGTGGGCAGGTGTGGAGAGGGACACCCTTGCCTGGAAGGAAGGTGAGCTCATGCTGGGGACATGTGATCTCTGGGACAGGGGGACAGTCCAGGGGGAGCTTTTAATGGCACTGGGTGGCTCCTGGCTGGTTTGATGGCTCTGCTGCAGAGGAGGATGCACAGACTGCTGTGATCTGTGCCTGTGTCACTGTTTTCAGCTGGCAGCAGAGGGCTAAATGTCTACTCCACAGTGATGCAATGTGTTTGTGGAGACCTTGGGGCATGCTTCTTTCCCAGAGCATGCCAAAGGTCAGGACTGCCAAAGCCACGGGGGCAGTAGGTGGGAATGGCAATGAGGTTAGCACGGGGCACTGGAGAGCAGCACGAAGCTTCTGGATCAAACTGTCCTTTCCAGAAAAAGACTGGAGGAAATGTCTCACCAGACAAAAGAACTGCATGAGTTGTGTGGCAGGCTTGCTTGGGTGTTCAGACCAAATTATTTTCTCTTGGTAATCAGATAGCATTCAATTAAAAAAAAATAAAAAGGAGAACTAGGCCGACCTTAATGTTTGTTCTTTAAAAAAATTCAATATTCTTTTTCCAAGTTAATGAAGTAATTAACAGTGATTGATGACACATGTACTCAGCTATTTTATGCTGGGAGACCAGATGGGTTAAGGACATCTAGTGACCAGTATTTCTGATTCTTTGTCAGAAGGAACAGGAAGTTCAGATGTGGCTGGAACAACTCAAGTACATGAAGAGAAAAGGTAAATGTTTTTCCCTTGCCTACCTGAGGAGCTGAAAAACAACCCCAGGTAAAGAATTGCTTTCAGCCAGTGAGGTCAGCTCCCTATCTGCCAGCCACACAACCTCTTCCTGGCACAGAAAATGTTGTTGGGGGGGATTTGGGATAAAAATAATAAGGAATTACGGAATTACAGAAGGGTTTGTGTTAGAAGGAACCTGAAAGACCATCTAGTTCCACGCCCCTGCCATGGGCAGGGCTGCCCCTCACTGGTTCATGTTCCAACCTGGTCTTGAATATTCCATTTTTAATCACTTCTCATCAAGCATTTAGAAGGAGTTTTGATTTTCCTGCTCCTGAGTGTGTGTAGTGAGGGTGATGTGCAAGGCAGGGACGAAGAAACGGGATAAACTCCAAGTCTGCATTCACCTTCTGTCGAGCACTACTTTCAGCTATCTGATTTGGACTCCTTCGAATGTGGAAATAGTAGGATGGAGGAAAAACATGGAATTGGGAAAGAAGAGGGCCTCAGAAAAAGCCAAGACAGTAGATTTTTATAGGTAGCTCTGCCCAATTTGTGCCGACTCCTGCGAGGCTCCAGTAGCAGCTGGAACAGGCTCCCGAGGCAGACTTTTATCCTTTCTCCCTCCCACGCGGATCCATCTGTGAGACTGCTTGTTCTTGCTGCTCTTGCTGAGAAACTGGATCGAGCTCAGAAGCATCCTGCTCTTTCAGACCCTCTGCCAGAGTCTTGCTAGTCAAGGAGGGCTCTGTATTCCTGCAGATTCGCACAGTCCCAGGTTCCAAACAGTCGCTCGTGTTTCTGAATCTGCAGCTCTTCCTGCTTGACTCTGAAAAAAATAATTTCCAAGCTGTTGGCCACTTTAAATTGGAGCTCCCACGGAGTGAACATGAGGTAGTATTTCCAGATTTGCTCAGAAGCTTTTGTTCAGAGTCTTGGCCGACGCTTGGGAGGATTTAGGTTTGCTCCCTGTGCACTTGGTTGTTCCCAAAGTGGGTTTGCTTCTCTGTGTATTTGGGATACCTGCAGTGGTTTCCAGGTCAATACTTGCTGAGGTCTAAAAACTGATGAGAGATCTGCCCAGTGGTATTGCTGTGAAATCTGTGGAAGTAGAAATCGTGTGGATATTCCTGTGTGTTCCTAGCAAGGAAGGAGAAGGGTGGTTTTGGGTGGTTTTGGGTGTCCACCAGAAGATTTTTCTTTCTAGGCTGTGAAGGCACCTTTGGTTTTCAAAGCATCTCTAAGTGCTGTGCAGGGTGGTGATTTGTGAAAGTGTCTGTGCAAGGTACCACGAGGGATTTCCTCAGTTTGAAACTTAGTGAGGAAAATACTGCTGGGGCGAGCTCAATAATGACAGTTTTGTGTTAATTTAACGTTTAAGTGGGCAAAGGGTGTCTTACTGAGATATCATGTTTTCAGTTTGGGCTGGTGTCTGAGTGCTTGGATTTCCGGAGGTGAAGTGCAGCACTACCACGAGAGATCAGTCTGAGCACCTGACTTTGAGACACAACTGAAAAGAGCCTGGGGAAAGCAGCTTTGCTCAGGGAATCTGTATGCCCTGGAAATCAGCTGTGGAGCGTTCCTCGACAGTGAGAAGCAAAAGGATAGCAAACTGCAGAAAGCGTTTTCCTTGATTATTTTTTCAGAGAATTACATGTAATTAGATTAATTATTTCCACCTAGGTTTGCCACCCTTCCACAGCTACGAACCAGTTTGGTCTTAGTAAAGCAGCTCATAATTAGTTAATAGTGTCCTGCCATTTGTGGCTGTTGTTAATTTTGTTTCTGATGGTGACGTCAGTGCATGTATTATATATAATATATATATAATATACTGCTTATATTGCAGAGACTTGCTTTTGCAATAATGGCAGGATTGCTTGCAAGAGACTGTCCAGGAAGGCACAGCAGCTCCTGGATGAGCTAGGGAAGTTCAGAGCAGGTGTTGGTTAGTCCTGGACTCTTGGTACACACACACACATTTAATTTAATATTTAATTTAATGTGCTTTAACACGTAGGACAAACGTGCTGAGAGATGCAATATCTCAAACCAAATCTGTCAGAGGTCACGGGGCTTGGTGTGAGCACACAAGCAGCAAATCTTCCTGGTGTGTGTGAGCTGGAGGGTGGTGGAAGTTCCAGGGAGCAGCAGAAGCACAGTATTTGTTTGGCTCTAGGATGTCTTGTGAGAGCCTCTTGTGATGGCTGGTGGGGAAGCATTTGCTAACCAAATGCACTGGAGTCTGATTCCTGGAAGTGCTGCTGTGTTCCTGGGGTGCTGTGTGCATTGGAATCACCGTGCTGAGCTTTTGATCTCAAAGGCAGGCACCTCTGGCGCTGCTGCTGCAGGGAAACAACGCGCTTGGCAAAGATGGGAGTTCCTGGTCAGTCTGGATCCTCCTCACCAGGGCATGTTTGTACCTGGTGTTCCCTTGGAGAGCAGCTGTTGGGAACAGCTGGACTGGGCTGGGTGTCCTGTTTAAGTGTTACTTACATAGTTCTAACTGTAGTGAAGGCTTCAGTGCACATGCTGCTTGTGCTCCCTGTCCCACTTCCATGAGGATTCCCGAGTTTTGTGTCAAGACTTCCACTTGCCAGTGTTTCCCTTAACTTGCTGAGTGCAGGTGTGGAAACTGGAAAGAATCTGATATGTGATTTCACTGCAATATAGAAAGTTTTACAGAGCAAAATCTACATTTTGTGAGGTGGGGCTGTCACGTCTGTGTGACACAACACAGAGCTGAGTTGGTTTGGTGACTGTGGATTGGTGTCCAGGTGAGATTTTAAGGTTTTTTAAAGTACTTGATTGCCACATTCTCCAGCAGCATTCAAGAGGATGTACCTTTCACAACAGGACATGCACATGGTGACACTTCTCAAGCAGTGACTTGTCTCATGGGTTTCCTGGCCTTGTGCACTTGGTGTTTGTCATCTTTCATAAGAAATTTGTCCATTTGCTTTTGGAATTCAGGAGAACTTCTGCTTTTTCCAGCACTCCAAGTCAGAATTTCTCAGCACAGCTAAGGAGGAGCAGGCAATGCAGAGAGCACACTTCAAATTGTGCTTTTTCCAAATTGTGGATCCTTCCCTTCCTCCTGGGTCCACTCAGCTTCTCACCCAGCAGAAGTAGGGGAAAAAGTTCTGACTGACAGAAATAGATGGAAAGCTGAATGATCAGTGATTTGTCTGTGTTAATCATGGCTCTGCATCACTGTGATATCTTTGTCACCTCTGGGCTGCAGGTTTATTATCATCTGCTTCACCTGCATGAGGAATTTTTGGCTTTTGAAACTCTTACACTGCGTACTTGGAAAAGGAGAGGGAATGTCCAGATCTGCACAAAACACGTGGTTTTGGAGGAACTGAGCTAACATAGCAACAAATTTGCTTCTATATTTTTATTTTTCATGATTCCATGGTAATCTAGTTGCTCTTTTGTCTACAGCTGAGCATTAAGCTGATAGTAGATTTTACAGTGTCACCTGCTATTCTCACAATGTGTATTCAGAGACAGAAAACTGCTTAGAGACTCCAAACTCTTTGAGGGGGCTGTCTGATGGTGTTTAGTTCTGCAAATACATTTCTGTCAGAGGTCGGAGTATTGCTGGAACTGTAGGAAAAGCAGCACTTCTGGGCAGTGCTTGTGAAACCTGCTCTCCTGGGCTAGATGCAGGGCAGCTGTATTCTGCTGGAGAAACAGGACTTGAAGGGATGTTTTCATAGGACTTGTGGGGGTCCTGGGGACTGCTGCCACTGTTTTTGTCACCTTGCAAAATGGTGTCTGGGAAATGTGGTCCCTGGAGGGGAGGCAAGCTTGGGAGGCTGTTTCATACTGACTCTGCTCTAAATAAATGTTTCACACTGGCTCTGCTCTAAATGAAGCAGCCTGGCCCAGTGGAGGGTGTCCTTGCCCATGCCAGAGGTTTGGAGTGAGGTGGGCTTTGAGGTCCTTTCCAGCTGTTCCATCATCCTAAATAAAGACACAGTAAATCTCCCTGTGGTCACAGTGAATTGTTTCCAGGCACCTCTAAGCCTCTTCCTTCCCTCCTGTTTTCCTGTGTGGATCCTGTATTGTCAGTATTTTATAAACAAACCCTGAGAAGCAAAGGCAGCTTTCCCCTCCTCTGGTTAAAGTGCAGGATCTGTTGTCAAAGGAGAGATTTAATCGATAAGCCTCTGAGAGAGGCTGTGCCTCCCTTCAGGTCGCTGTGTTTGTGTAAACTCAGGGCTGTTTGCTTCTAAATGCAGTGAGGAAGGTAATTTTGGGAGAAAAAATAACCATCTCTTTGTAATCAGTCTGTGGCAGGCAGAAGGATTGCCTGGTGATCCAAAAGGTGATGATGGTGTTTCCATGGCCTTTGGAGAGTTAACCCCACGGTGCTGTAGTGCTGCTAGAGGATAGCCAGGATGTGGAAGTCTTTAGCATCCCTTTGCTCCAAGGGATGCTGGCAGCAGTGCTCTGCTGTGGCAGAGAGAGCCAGAGGGACACCAGAGCTCCTGGTCCTGGAGTAACCCGGTTGACTCAGCTCTGAATCCCCAGCCCCAGGCCAAGATTCTTATCGGGGCTGAAGAGCAATTAAAGCTCTGAAAAATCAGCTCTGTAAATAAAGTTCTTTGGTGACTGTCATTAGTGGTTGCTGCACATCTGGACTTGTGAGGCACAGAGACACATCTGGAAGGGGCTGGGAGGAGGAAGGTGAACACAGAATCACAGAACCTCCAACCATGAGGGGTTGGAAGGGACCTTAAAGCCCATCCAGTTCCATGCCCCCTGCACCTTCCACTATCCCAGGTCCAACCTGGTCTTGAGCAGTGCCGGGGATGCATCCACAAGCTCCCTGGGCAACCTGTGCCAGTATCTCCCCACCCTCACAGTAAAACATTTCTTAATACCTGAAATTCCACTCTTTTCAGTTTGAACCCATTATTCCTTGTCCCCTCACTGCAGTTCCTGATGCAGAATTCCTCTTCAGCTTCCTCACAGCCCCTTCAGATAACAGAATGTTGCTGTGAGGTCTCCACACAACCTCCTCTTCTCCAGGCTGGACAGCCCCAGCTTTCTCAGCCTGTCTGGGTAGGGGAGCTGCTCCCNATACCTAAACTTCCACTCTTTTCAGTTTGAACCCATTATTCCTTGTCCCCTCACTGCAGTTCCTGATGCAGAATTCCTCTTCAGCTTCCTCACAGCCCCTTCAGATAACAGAATGTTGCTGTGAGGTCTCCACACACCCTCCTCTTCTCCAGGCTGGACAGCCCCAGCTTTCTCAGCCTGTCTGCGTAGGGGAGCTGCTCCCGACCTCCTATCAGCAAATCATTCTTGTGGTAGAACTGTGAGATTCTTAGGTTAAAAAAAGCTTTCTGCTGGGGTAAGAGAAGATCTGGAATTCCTTCAAATCCAGGGAAGGTGCCTTGCCAGGGTTGATGGTTTGCTGAGGCACCAAACCAGGGAGGAACAAGGTGCTTTGGCAGAGGCTGCAGCCCCTTAGCCTGTCCTGCAGGGGCAGAGGCTCATTTGGGGCTGTGACAAGGGTGTGATGGCACTCTCAGACCATGGCCACCCCAGATCCAGGGATGTGATGAGGATACAGCTGCTGATGCACCAGCCCCCATGGTTTTAGGGAGCCTGTGCTCTAGAAGCAGGCTGAAATAAACAGGCATTAAGTGGTTCCTTGAGTGCTCCCGTTCCTGAGATTCTTAAAAATCCAGCAGTGACCAGACTCTGACAGTTTTCCTGTGAGGCAGGAAGCTCAGTGATCCCAGCCCTGATCGATGGCGTGTGACAAACCTGCTGGTTTGAGTCTGCAGTTCTGCTGGGCGCTCCCTGCGCTGCCACCCGCTGCCCTGTCCCCTTCCCTCGCTCTGCCCATGGACGTGCCAAACCTGGCACACTCCCCCTGGCCCTGCTTGCTGTTTGCCAGGCCAGTTCCTGTGGCCAGCAGCTGATCCTGGGGCTCGAGGGCGTGCTCTGCCTGCCGGTGCCCATCTCTGCTCCCAGTGCCCCCCCCCAAGTGCCAGGGCTGAGCCTTCTGTGATCCCTCTGGCAAGGATCCCTCTGGGCTTCCTCCTGCATGTGGGGTGGCAGTGGGCAGAGGCCCTGAGCCAGTCCCTGCCTACGCAGCACTGGGGCAGGGAACGTGCCCCTGGAATGATGCTTGGGGTGGACTCACTGTTCCTCAGGCCAGAGGTGATTGCCCTTGTCCTGGGAGGCACTGGAGCAGAAGTTAAACAAACTCAGGTTTGTTTGTCTTTTTAATCTTTATTTATTATTTTTTTTCAAATGACATAATTTGCTTGAAAACCCTCTAGACCTCCCTATCTAAGGCATAGGGATAGACAGTGTTTTGCTTCTTTTAATTTGAGGAGTGTTTTCCTTGAGATAGTGGCAAAAGAACAAATTTACAGAAGAATTGTTGTGGGTGGAGGCCTGGCAGTGGCTTATTGGTCTGCACAGAGATCGGTGCAAGGGCTACCTGAAAATTGCAGTCTAGGGGGAGGTAATGTGGGACATGACTTCTGTGTCCTGGAGAGAATCATGGCATCACAGAGTCATTGGAAGGGACCTTAAAACCCATCCCATTCCACCACCTGCCGTGGGCAGGGACACCTCCCACCATCCCAGGCTGCTCCAAGCCCCTGGCCTTGGACACTTCCAGGGATGGGGCAGAAGTAGGAATAGATTAAACTAGTGGTGCTGTTGGATGGGTCTGGTGCCATTCATTCAGTCCAGTTTCTTTGGGAAACTTTCCACTGTTCGCGCTCACATTTTCATTCTTGTGCTGGGAGAATGAGGACACGGAGATCTGGTAACTCCAATCCAAATCTTTCTTGTCTACAGCTGAGATGGCTTATGCTTACAACAGTACCTGCTGGTTTTAAGGGAAATAAATTATGTTAGTATCTTGCTAATGCCTGGTCTAAGCTGACCCAGCTCTGTTTAACAGGATGTGCTGATTAATGGGACTGGAACATCTTGAACATTCGGGATGGCAGAGACCTGCAGGGGTTAGAAATGACATTTAAGTGATTTTCTCTCGAATTTGTTCCAGGTCTCTAAGAATGCAAGATGGGCAGAGAGGAACTTGGAGAGTGGTGATGCTGAGACACTTGGGCTGTAGAGAAACAGCCAATTAAAGAGGGTTTTTAATGAAGCACAGCAAGGAAGGGACTGTGTTCAGCAGTGCCTGCCGGGGCATTTTCCTGCTCATCAGGGAAGTAACTTTAGAAAGCCCATCCTGAGCCGCTGTGCCAGTGCTGGAAGTCTCATACCTGGTCTTGCTTCTTGGAAGGGATCACTCAAATCTGAGTGTGCTGAGAGCTCTTCCAGGAATAGCCAGCACTGCCTGAAACACTGTGGCACAGCCACACTGTGGGCAGATGCTCCTTGTGCAAGGCAGGAGCAGCTCCCATCGCAGCTGCCACCGCAGCCATCGCCCGCCCCAGCAGTGCTGCAGGGCACCACTCCTTGGGAGCTGCTGCTGCCGGAGCAGTTTGGGGTGAGCAGAGTCAGCTGGATCCATGGGGATGGGCTGGAGTGGCTGCTGCTGGCAGGGTGACCTCACCCCAGCGCTGGGTGATGCCTGGCCGGGCAGTAGGAGCTCCCCTGGGTACCCAGGAGGGCTGGGCTGCTGTTTTTATGGTATTTTATGGTGCAGGGCAGGGAAGTCAGGTGTGACTGTGGGGTACTCTGCATAAAGGACACAGCTGGATTCAGTCCGGGTCAGCAGCTGTGAGCTTGTACCAGTGGCAGAGCTGAATCCCTGAGGCAGCCTGCCTGTAAAATACAGGGATGCTCAGGAATCCCAGAATGGTTTGGGTAGAAAGGAGTCTCAAAGCCCAGCCCATTCCACCCCCTGCCATGGGCAGGGACACCTTCCACTATCCCAAGGTGCTCCAAGCCCCGTCCAGCCTGGTCTTGGACACTTCCAAGGATGGGAAATACTGGATGTCACTTGGTATAGTGCCAAAAACCCCCTGACTCCTGCCAAACTGATCTTGAGCAAGTTCTTTCTGTGTAAGGGTTGCTGATTGCATGGGTCTCAGGTGGTGTTTCTCCAAGCCAGGGTATCTACTGCTTCTATACTTCCATTTCTTGAGGGGGCAGGGGTTCCTGACTCTGCATGTTTTTCCCCCTCTGTTCTCTCTCCCTCTAATATGCAGCTTCAAAATAATTGGGAATGGTGAATTTTTTTCCCCTGGGGCAGTATGGAGCTGCTTCTTAGTAATCTGCTGGAGGCTTGGGTAGAGTGGGAGTGGAATTGATTGTGTGGGTTTTTTTTCCTTCCTGCTCCAAGACCACTTCTTGGCACTGAGGAATTTTTCTTTAGACTTCTTTGGGGAACAGATGCGTGAAGTACAGTTACCACTCATACATATGGCTTTTAAAATATGGAAGCTGTTGGACTGAAGTGGCTTCATATGGTGCTGTTGGAGGATGAGAATTAACACAGAATTTGGGGTTTCTGAGGCTTGAATGTGTAGTTGGAAAGTTGTATTCTTTAACTGTATTTTTTTAAAATGATGCTAGGTATTAATCTGCATCTTTATGGTTATTAATCAAAGTAACATTTACAACTCTGAAAATTACTCTCTCTGCAGCCCTTAATGCCTAAAATAGCACTGTAGTTTAATCTCGGGGATAAATAGGTTATATAATGTACAATTTAAATGGCTGTTAATCTTAATTTGCTAACGCAGACATCTTTTTTTTTAATTGCAGGTTCCCATTTTAAAAGCCATTGGAAGACACTCTGCCACCCTCTTGGATTACTTCCCATACGACTCAGCATGTCACTGTGCCCTGGATTTTACAAGGTGGCCATGATTTAATCCCCACTTCCCACTCCTATGTATTGGTGAAGCACTGGAGCTCTTTTGAGCTGCTGCTACTCCCGTGGGAACTGATCTGTCTCAAATCCCTTCTCCCAAGGACTAGACATTGCCAGCAATGAGCTCCCAAAGCCATCCAGGTAAGGGCAAGGCCACTTGGAGTGCCAGCAGCGACCCCAAAACAGAGTTTGTTGCATGAAGACACCTTTTAATCGTGCTGAAATTATCTCCCAGGCACCCTCCCTTTCCTGCTTCCTATAAAACTTTGTGTGAAGGTGGAAAGTGCTGCTGCTGTTAACAAGAGTTACAAGGAAGTTTTACCCTTTCAGGTTTCTGATTGTTCCAAAATTTGGGTTTCTAATTCTTGCATCAGTGAAAATTGGTATTTTCTGAGTTGTTAAGCAGATGTTTAATTTGTTAAATCTGTGCTGATGAGCCTTAATGATATGGAGTGTACCTCCAAGGAATGGGCATGGTTCTGCTAGTGCCTTTATTGATATTTAAGAGAACTCTTGGACTTTTAAAGTATTTTTTAGTAGGAAGAAGTAGTTTTGTTGGAACAAAAGTCAATTGATCCACCTCAATGCTGTCTGGGGGATTATGCCTAATGTGTCTCGTAATTTGAGGCATGATTCATCACTACCAAATTGTGCATTTCTGTCTGTCAGGAGGATCTGTGGCTGCTCAGTTACCTGTTTTCCAGCTTAAAAGATGCCTCACACATCTCATCTATTTTGAGGGAGTTTGGGGCAAATTTTGTGTTAGGCAGAGGAATTTTAATTGTGCTTGGGCTCTTTCAGTTTATGGTACAGAACTGGCTGCTGGGAAGCAAATAATCCGACAACAACAAGGCACGTGGAAGGACTTAATTCACTCTGCCTCTGAGAGATTACTCTGTGACTTCAGTTTAATCAGGTTGGGGTTAACAAGTAAGGCTGAAGTGCTAAAAGCCAGAGAACAGTTCCTAAGATTCAAGGAACTGCTTGTTTGTGGGGGAAGAAATCCTGCAATAAATAGGGGTGCTGTAGTCTACAGGCAGCAGGGGTAGACCCGACCCTGTCCAACAACTGAAATGAGTTTATGAGTCACTAAAATCATCAGAATTATCAAAGAGAAAAAAATAATGGCCTCTGCTTCCATAATGTAGCAGTTGTAGATGTTGAAATTTGTTGGTAATATGAGGAGTTGAGAAACTTTAAGTGTGTTTGTATGAGTGTAGGTGTTTACTGGAGACACAAATTCAAAGTGATGTTTTCCAGGAGCTCTGTTCTTCAGATAACAGATAATTGTTGTTTCAGTGTTCTCATGACTCAGGAGAGAAGCTGGGCAGCTGTGCCTGCCTGCTCTTCTGTCATGGTGGTGGTGGGACACCTTAAACACCCACCTGCAGTCCAAACCCAGCCGTGGCTGTTTTGGGCTCTTTAAGGACCAGCTCTCCAGAGGTTTGGGAAGCGGTGATGTCCTTCCTGGGTGGGCTGTTATGCAGTGGAAGCCTGATGCTGGTTCACCTTGCTTGCTTTCACAATTCATCCCTGAACCCTTGTTTCTCCTGCCTATTCCACTGTTTTGGCTCAGCGTTTCTGTAGATCCGAAAATCAGCTTGAGCTTTGTTTTTCTAACAACCCTGTCTAGAATGGTGCTGAGATCAAAACCCAGGGGTGTGGCAGCTAGGCAGGATGGTGTTGGATATCCACATGCCTTTCCTGGGTGCTGGGCTTTTACTCTGGTTGTATTTCTGGAATTCTGCAGTGTTCCATGGTGGCTTTCCACCCCCGGTGTTCTTGTTGCTCGTATCTCTTTCAAGAGTCAGTTGTATAATAAGGAGCAGAAACATTTCTCAAGCCTTGCCAAAGATGGCATCTGGACTTCTCATGTCAGTTATCATAGCCATGTTGATTATACAGCTACAGGTAATTATTCCTAATGATGGGCATTGTTTAAGGGAAGGCTCTGGCTTAACTCGAGAGCCTATTAAGCTTTGCTTCAGCGGGTTCAAGCTTTCTTCTCTAATCTTCTCCAAGGCCAGCACTAATGGGATGTTTTAGGAGCTGTGCCATGAAATTGTTGTGGTGTAGATGAATGGAAGTGGTTTGAGTTGGGCTTTTTTTCTGTGCTTTTTTTGATTTTTCATTTCACTGTGCAAAGCTTTTGTGAGAAGTGTTGGGCACCGAGAGCTTCTCCCTGAGCAAGGTGGAAAAACACAGAGAAGATTTAAGTTGGCAGAGAAAAGTGTGAGGAAAGTTCTTTCCCCATCACTGCCTCTCCTTTTGTTGTGTTTTGGAGGAAGGTTCCGTAGGGATTCAGAAGCAGCTTTTGGAGAAGAAGAATACCCAGGTGGGAGAAAACTTCCTGGGAGGCGTCACATGGCCTTTGGCTTTTGGCAGAGGAGTTGCTGCCTCTTCCAGCGCTGGAACAAAGCTGGAAAAAAAAGATGCTGAAATTGTGCTGCGAAGTATAATTAAGAAAATTAGGCTAATTAAGATAACATTTAGGATTATGACAAAGCTTGGGGGGGCGGGGGAAAGCATGTTCAGTTTCACTTCTTAACCTGTTGAAGTTGGCCACAATTTAAAGTTGCCTTACATAACATGTGGTGCTCACCTTTCCCAGGCTGACTGGGTTGTGAGTAGGTGTGGGGTTTTTTTAGTAGTTTTAAAAAAATGTTTTAGGGTTTTTTTTCCCCCCCTCTCTTATTGACCTTAAATGATTTCTTGCAGTTGCCTTCTACCTCCCCCCTTAATTTTCAGTGGCTTGAGTTTCACTATCATTCGCTTCTTTAATCAGTAAAGATTGTTCTGCTGATACTAGTTATACATAAAGATTAGTTTTAAAAAACCAAAACACTTAAAGTTAATCACTCAACTGATTCGTATTTGTTTAAAGTTCACTTTCCTTTGTAAAAGCTGAAAATCTCCATGCTCAATGAAGCATTTTGTTTATGAAATGTTATCTTGCAGGAATTAACCAGTCTGAATGCAAATGCTCCATTCTTTCTTCAGAGCCACTCTTGCAGAGATGCAAATTTCAGCTACATTTTGCAGCGCTGAATGTTTGATAATTAGGAATATTGAAGTTTTGAGAATAAGCTGCCTGGCTGAGAGGGGAAAATCTGCAGCAGGGATCATTAGGGCTGAGAGGAGCTCCCAGAGGAAGTGGAGAGCTCTGGGATCACGCGGCACTGGGAGAACGAGTTAGGGAGTCACGTACTGCGATTTGCTGGGCAGATAAGGACTTTTGTACGGGGCTTTATCTGCACCCAGCCACTCTCCTGCCCTGCTCCACGGCTCAGTGAGGCATGGAAAGCCATTTCATGCAGCACTCACAGAGGAGCTCTCCCTGTGAGCGTCTCCCAACGTTTTGCGCCGCCCGATAAATATTTGATGCATTCTCTTTTTAAAGATTAAGAAGTTTCTGTGGAGATGCATTTCAAGGCGGCTTTAAATGACACTGACCTACTTTCTGGCAGCAATGAAGCTGTCTGGGGAAGTTATCTAGGGGCAAGAGCATCATTTCAGATAAACACAAGGGCTGTGGGGGTAAACTCCAGCCCTCCTCTAGCAGGACTGGCCTTGGCGGGTACTTGGTGGCAGTGGAAGAACATCTGGACATGGTGTATCATGGAGTCGTGGAATGGTTTGGGTGGGAAGAGGCCTTAAAGCCCACTCCATCCATGGGCAGGGACACCTACCACTATCCCAGGTTGCTCCAAGCCCCATCCATCCCAGCCTGGAACACTTCCAGGGAGCCCTGCTTCCCCTTACCGTCTGGTACTCTGGTTTTACTAGATTATTTTAGACTGTTCCAGACTATTCCAAGCTGTTCCTCTGAGCAGCCCGGTCCCCCAGTTTTGGGGGGGACTTGGGGGTTGGCTGTGGGGTAAACTCAGCAACAAGCTCTGGTTAGAAGAGCTGAGAGCTCCAGCAGATGGAACTGGCCATGTCTGCATTCACTTTTCTTTCTCCAGTCCACAACAGAACACCTTTTCCACCTTCATTCCTGTCCTTACCCATGTGGGAGCCAAGCCTGTCCTGGATTTCCTCTAGGAACGGTGTCATTTTGAGGTCCTTGGAAGTTTTAAGTCTGCTCCCACTAAACCTGTGAAGTTTTCACTTTCTGGAGCATCAAATAGTTGGGACTTTCTGTGCAAGGGTTTGATTGTACCCTCAAAAGAGAAGAATTGTTTTGTGCTTCAACTTGGGGTTCAAGCTGAAGTTCCTGCTAGGTCAGTGTCCCTGCCAAGTACATTCCTCTCATTTCTGCTTTTTCTTTAAATGCAGTTCTTGCACTTAGGAATTCTTTAAAAGCCTGTGCCTAAAGTAAGCTTTTTAGCCTGTGATGTTTCCTGCAGTGCAAAGATGAGAAGCAGGTACTTGTGATGAGAGGCATAGAACTCTGGATTATTTTGAATGAAGTACAGGGTAGGCAAAGGATATAAAAAAGGTCGTACTTTTAAAGGTGGGTGATTCTGTAATAATGTTTGAGATAATCCTTGGGATCTTGGATCTCACTTGGAAAGGAGACAAACCTTTTTCTACGAGGTTACCACATTTTTGTTACTTACTTTTGGTCAAACCCAGTTTGCCCCGTGCCTCGTATTTCCCCAAATTCAATTTGTTACCAGAAGAGAGGATAGACAATTGCAGTGACGTGTCTTCTTTTAGAGTAGTGTTTAGTACATTTTCTTCATCCTCTGACATCTGTAGGAACTGCCTTTACAGTCAGAGGATAGCCAGGAGTGAATGTGGAGTAGCAGGTGCCTGACTGGAGAATGAACAATTGTGGAATTGGTAAATTCTCCCATCCTTCTGTAAAAGCTTTGCCAGTCCCTCTCTCCCCATAGTTTGCCATGGAATTCCACCCCCCACTTCTGTTCATTTATTTTATGATTTCTACGAACAAGAAAGGCCTTGACACCTGTACGGTCTCAGGTGCCAGGTCAAACCATTAGAAATGGGGCACACAATTTATTCTTCTGCTAAGAAAGCTAAAATGAATACATCAGCAGGTCTTTGAAAGGTTTTGTTTCCATAACCAAAATCAAAATAGTGTTGTTTCATCAATACTGGGAAAATTTTAGCTGCAGTGCGCTGGTTTGCTTTGAGGTGCTCAGCAGCTCTTGGGGTTCCCCCTGGGGATTGCTATCATCCTTTGGCTTGATGGATGGATTTGCTCAAGTGATTTTTGAAGCAGATTTTTAGTCTTAGAAGGATGAGACTGATATTAACTTCACACCTATTGAAAGGTGAATTCCATATGGGAGTAACTCCAGGTGGGCTTTTCTGAGCCCCTCCTGTCTCAGCTGGAAGCCACCCGTGGTGGCAGCAGTGCTTGTGAGGAGCCCCTGAGTATGTCTGGGGTTTAGTGGGGCATTGCTGGTCCTGCTCTGAACCCTGGCAGCACAGGCTTTGCCAGGGAATCCACAGGCCAGACTTAACCTTCCCTCTGTTTGTAGCTGCCCTGCCACACTTTGATGTAGCAACAAATGTTTGGAAAGCTGGAGTTGCCAAGTGTGAGGAGGTTCTGCCAGGATGGCTGGGCAAGGTCAGCCCGGGGAGACAGAAGCCTGACCACAGCTGCCTTGGCTACCTGGAGAAGGGGGGAAGGACAGGTGGGATTGTGACAGGAGCCATTAAATCCCCCCTCTCAACCTCTGTTCATGTGTGATGTGGATTTTTGGGAGGACTGAGAGAATAAATTTTACTTTTGTTTGTTGTTACGGTTTTTTTTTGGGTTTTCTTTTCTGCCATTTTGGTTGTACCAAGGACTGAACAATCCCAGCCCTGAAAAACAACTTCTTTTGCTGGCTTGCCTGTGAACAAGCAGAGTGCCTCTCCTCCAGGAGAAACTTCCAACCAAAGTAGAATTGCTTGCAGTGAAGGGGACTGCTGGAAACTCCCTGTGCTCTGTGGCAGGGCTGGGATCAATGTGTTAGAGAAATCACAGCCGAATTCAAAGAAATCACTTGGTTTTGTTTTTTTTTAAAAATCAACCCTGACCCTTTTGCTATTCTGGAACCCGCGTGCTTCGTGCTGTTTGCAGCTGTTGTGCTGCCAAACCACATAAATAGCTTTATGGGGCAAACCGTGAGGGGAGTGAGCTCTGCTTGGGGAGCTTTGAACTGCCAGCCTTGGCCTCGGGTGCCTGTTTTGTCCTCTAAGGCAACTGCTGACACCAGGATCAAAACCACGGAGCAAGGGGCGTGGGCTCTGTGTGCCCCTCGTGGGCTCTGCGTGCCCGCCGTGGGCTCTGTGTGCCCCTCGTGGGCTCTGCGTGCCCGCCGTGGGCTCTGTGTGCCCCTCGTGGGCTCTGCGTGCCCGCCGTGGGCTCTGTGTGCCCCTCGTGGGCTCTGCGTGCCCGCCGTGGGCTCTGTGTGCCCCTCGTGGGCTCTGCGTGCCCGCCGTGGGCTCTGTGTGCCCCTCGTGGGCTCTGCGTGCCCGCCGTGGGCTCTGTGTGCCCCTCGTGGGCTCTGCGTGCCCGCCGTGGGCTCTGTGTGCCCCTCGTGGGCTCTGCGTGCCCGCCGTGGGCTCTGTGTGCCCCTCGTGGGCTCTGCGTGCCCGCCGTGGGCTCTGTGTGCCCCTCGTGGGCTCTGCGTGCCCGCCGTGGGCTCTGTGTGCCCCTCGTGGGCTCTGCGTGCCCGCCGTGGGCTCTGTGTGCCCCTCGTGGGCTCTGCGTGCCCGCCGTGGGCTCTGTGTGCCCCTCGTGGGCTCTGCGTGCCCGCCGTGGGCTCTGTGTGCCCCTCGTGGGCTCTGTGTGCCCGCCGTGGGCTCTGTGCTTGCTGTGCTGTGGGTTTTGGGTTTTTCCTCACCAGCTACTGCTGTCCATGAGCTGCTGTGTGGTGACTTTTTGTTTCCCCCTGTGATAACAGCCCCGGATCAATGCGGGTGCTCAGCCGCGTGGTCACGAATTGGGAGCAGCTGGGAGATGGGAAGGGCTCCCTCGGGTGGGGGATTTGCTCAGGGATCTGAGGGCAGGTGGTTTTTTGTCTGCTGCTGGGAAGGTGGTTCCGGCAGTTCCGATCAATTGACAATTCTTCAGGCAGGAAACCCTTAAAGCCTGGTGATGTTGAAATAATCCATTGAGAATTATATTTTGCTCTTCTGTTTCAGCATTCAAAAATTGTGCTTTCTACTCAAACAGGCTTAACCCCCTCTGTTAACTGTGACCTTTATTTTATGCTGCCTATAAAGAGAAACAGTTTTAAACGTTTTTTTCACTCCTGATCTAGAAAATGCTTGAGCTGGTCCTGTGGGAAGACATAAAAGCCTGAACTAGACCAACCCTCTCATCTCTGGTCGTAAAATCATCCAAAACAGTAAAAAAGACCATACACCAAACTCCATAAGTCCATCCAAGTACTGAATCCTTGACATCTGTCACTTCAGGAAAAATCTCTGAAACTTCCCATAACTTGCTTTGTTCTAGCTAAGGTGCCAGTGGTCTCACAGAACCTCTGCCAGAGGAAAGCACGTGATCCTCACAGCTTATCAAATCCAGGAGAAGGGCTCTGGTGTGTCTTCCCTGCCAGCAGCAAGAATCTGATTGGCATTAGATGCCTTTTTCCTTTCCTTTTTTTCCTTTCCAGCAGGTGCAAGGCCTGTTCTGCAGGCTCGTAACTCTTGACAGGTTTATCGTGATGTCTTCTTGGCAGGTAGGGCTGATGCTATTCCTTCAGCCTGCTTTAAAGATACTTTCCTTTTACATTTTTTCCCTTCAAAGTGGAGCCCTGTGCAGTAGCTCTTTCAAGGAGGTGATATGATTGCTGCCTCTGGCTTCCTTCTTTTTATCTGGAATTGCAGTAGGTAGAGCCAACCTGGAGGGTCACTACACCTTCACCTTCACCTCCCCCAAATAAACTTGAGACAGGTTGACCTGAACAAACACAGCCCCAGGTTGTGTTGACAGAAGTTTGGGAAAGCTCTGATTTATTCCTCTCATGTATTTTCTTTTTCACGGGAAAAGTTACCCAGGGCAGGTTCTGCTCAGGCACTGCCTGATTCCTGAGTCTTTCTTAAGAAGCTGCTATGTGAAAGTTGCTCTTTTATTTTATTTTTTTTTTTTTTTTTTTTTTTTCTTTCCTCTCTTTTCGATGGTGTTTGTCATGGGAGACCTCAGCCTGTTGTTTTTAGCAGCTCACCAAAGCGCTTAAGGAGAATTCCTCCTCCTCCACTGATTAATTTCTGGCATGGAGCACAAAATAGCTCTTGCGTCAATAAATCGTCACAGCCTTTGCTTGTCTCTGTCAGCGTAAATACAGTTGGACTCTAACATGCCCCCAAGTAGGCCAGAGGTTGCCAGCTCTGCAGCTGCAGGGTGGTCAAGTCCAAGAGTGCATGGCTGGGGTGTCAGAGCTGCTGCAGTTCTCATTGCAAGCCCCTCTGCCCCCCACGCCTCCTTAACTTCCTAGCTTCTGGAATTCTGCTCTGTTGATATTGTTCTGCAGCTTCGAACATGATGGTTTTGGGTGCATCTGTTTGATTTATTGGGAAAACAGGAGTGTGTTTGTGGCTGTGAGCGAGGGCTCTGCTCAGTGACTCCCAACTCTCATTTCACTGCTTCACCTCCCATCACTTGGGAGTTCCTTTTCAAGCTGCCTGCTCAGACTCCTTTTTTTTTTTATTTTTTTTTTTAAAAAAAAATTTCCTTGTAGTGCTGGTGTTTGCTTTTGTTGGGGAAACCATGGGTAGCAGTTGCACAAAAGAACGTGATGTTTTGGGAGTGATTGCCCAAATTATTGGGCAACAGGGACTTGATCTTTAGATGTTCCAGCCATCAGATGAAAGAAACTTTCTGCAGAGCCATTTGCTGGAACAACTGTTGTGCAAACCGGGTACTGAATGCTGCTGGAAATGGGGAGGGGGGTGAGAAACCTGGAAAGTGGGTCATGCTTCTGCACTTGGGATTCTTGCAGGGAAGCCTGAGGGAGCTGCTGGAGAGGCTGGGACCATTCATTGGTAGCTTCTAAGTCAGAGAGTGGGATGGAAACTGCTGGTTCTCTCCAGAGGTTTCTCCATGGAGAGTGCACTGGTGGAACTGCTCATTTGGGCTTTCCTGGAGCACGTTCCTCCTCCCACTGGCATGGCTGCCCCTGGAGCTGCCCTGCCTCTAAATGGAGCAGTTGAGCAGACTTGAGAATAAGAATGATTTAGAAATGTTTCTAAAATTTAGAATAATAAAAAAAATTATTATTCTCTTGATCTACACCTAAATACAAACACAAAGCTGCTGGTGGAGGGGCAGGGGAAAATTCCTCAATATCCCACCCATGGATGAAAACTCTTGGTGGGTTTTTGTGCCAGTTTTGAGAAACCAGCTGTAGCTGCTCTAAACCAAACTGTTCCATTGTAAACTTCTGCACATATTCCTTCTGTCCCTTGAGAAAACAACCAGCCTGTGGATGCAAATGGATCAACACTGGAAGGGCAGGCCTTGATGTGATTTGGGTTTGGAAGAAATTTCAGAGGTGGAACACTTGTTTTGAGGAGAAGACTGTCTGCTCAAGGTGACTTGCATTGTCAGAAAGGAGAGCATGGCTTGCTCTCAGCCTCATGCAGGGATGTGATACATTCTGTATTTTCTAGGATTTCTCATCTTGTTCCCTTGGCCTTATTCCTCCTCTCTAGAGCTGCAAACTAATATTCACTGAGAGATTTATGTGTTTTGGCCAAAACGCAGAAGGCGTGCTAAGAATATCCCCCCTGCCCTTTTTCCCCATTAGAGCTCAAGGCTTGAGAGTGAAAACACGGCTTTAAAAGTGTTTTCCTGACCAGTTTGTCTATCCCTTGGTTTGCAGTGAGCGGGGCAGTGCTGCAGGAGCCACCAGGGGTTGAGGCTGCCGGAAAAGGCAGCGGTGGTTGTGTGACCTGGGGCTTTCTGAGGGCTCCTGCCTGTGCCTGTGATGGGGTGCAGGCTGCCTGGGCTTTTCCTGCCTTTCTCTCTCATGGTGTTGATGCCAGGGTGGTGTTCTGGCTCTGCAGTGGGCACAGAGCAGCTCCCACTCCCCTGAAGTGGCTGCTGTGCATCTGGCCAGGCTCTCCCTGTCTGAACTGGCCACAGTCTGTTCCTTGGGGCCCTGCTGGGCTGGGGCTGGGCTTCTCCACAGCCTGGTGTTGGGTCAGGCTGTTGGAGCCTGCTGATCACAAACACACACCCCCTCATTTTCCCACCTCAGGTGTCTGAACAGAGCATTGCAGGATGTGCTGTAGGCTGGGTGAACACAGACCTGCAGTTTGCTGAGTGAAGCTGTGTCAGCTCAGGACGTGCTTGGCTTTTCCTTCTTCCCGGGACCTGGCTGCTGGGGAGCTGGGGATCCCCTGTCCCCACTGATCAGGCTGGGGTGGTTGTTGGTTCTGGGAGCTCTCTGGGATGCTCATCCCACATTGAGGAGGCTTTGAGTTCCTTTGTCAAATGGAAGGTCAAATTTTTTTCCTTGTAAAGCACTGGAACAAGCTGGAGTCACCATCCCTGGAGGTGTTCAAAAAAACACATGGACTCTAAAATTAATTTCCTTCCTATTACAGTTTGTATTTCACAGCTGGGTCTGCTTTCTTCAGGAGGGGCAGGCAGGAGAATCCCTTCAGGAGCTACCCAGAGCTGGGTTCTGTAATCTGGGAGGAGCCCTCCCTCCTGGGGAAGGTGAGCTGGGATAAAGGGGTGTGCTTGTGGTGTCTCGTTTGGCTCTTCAGGCTCCTGAAGCCAGAGAGCTCTGCAGAAAGAGCTTGTTTTTGTTCAGAAATAATGATGCAGTAGTTTGTTTAGGCACATAAACATTTGTGGCTTGAGCAGGCAGAGGTATGAGACATACTTGTGTTGGGAGATGAGTCCTGTCTCGCTAGAAACTCCTTCTTCCTTTTGTAAGAAACAACTGTGGAACTGTTTCTTTTAAATATCAGTGGGTTTTTCACCCCTCAAAAGCTTCAACTGATTTTATTTTGCCAGAAGAAGCAGTTGGTAGTGTTTTGGAACTGCTGTTGGTAAGATTGTATCTGGCAAAGACATCATCTCACATTGGAAAAGGTAGAATTTGCTCCTTTAATATTTTTTCTTACTGTTTCCACCAAGCCTGTGTTTCCATCATGTCTGCGAACTTCACTGGTTTTGTCACATTTGCAAGTTGTTAATAACATCTTGATTTGTTAATATATTCTCAGTATTGGCAAATTCTACGTGATTTATCTGCTTAGATCTGCGTTATTTACCACTCTGCCTCTTCCAAGTTAATAATTTCCCTGACTAAGGATACCTTTGTGCACAGGGAAAGATGCAGGGAGGAAAAATCCACTGGGGATGTTTCTCCTCCTCCCAAACTAAAACTGTTGGAGGCTGCTGGCCACTTTGGTCATCCGCTGAGTCCTTTAATTAGAACATTTCTGACTCGGAGCTTCCACATCTCCCAGCTCAGGCCTTGGATGCAGTCAGAGACGTTTGTCTCTGGTCCCCAGATTGTAATTTCAGCTCAAGCCCTTTCTGAGATGCTGGAGAAATGAACTGAAGTGTGTGAGCTGTTTTACCCCTCAGCACTGGGAGGCTCACAAAACGCTGCAGGTTGGCAAAAGCTGCAACATCTAACGAGGGATCTCTCCGAGCATCCCATGACCTGCTGTGTGGCTTCTTGGAGCTGCTGACCTCTGTCCAGTGCCCTTGGCTGTGCCAGCCCAGCTGCGTGCTGGCAGCTGGGAGATGTTTTGTCTGGCAGCAGGGAAGACTTGGTGCTGGTGGGAAGAGCTGAAAGGGCAGAACGCTCAGCGCGTGCCGCGTTTGGGACGGCCAGCACTGCCTGGCGTGGCCGTGGCAGCTCCTCCCCAGTTTCCAGAGGTGCCCTGTCCTGGGTTGATGCTGAGTTGTATCCCCATTCGTCTGTTTAGCTCAGAAATAAGTTTTGCACCTTTAAAACTGGATCTGAGAGCGAAGGCGAAGCAGTTGAATGTCTGAGGCAATTGTTTTCAAAACACAAAGATCAGAGTTTTCAGCTTCCCTCACTCACGGCCTGTGCTGTCTGCAGTGTGGATGGCAGAGAGCTCTCCTTTGCT
>VYXF01006657.1:37066-55484 GCA_013397295.1 Polioptila caerulea
AAACAAGGACATGCCCCCAGTGCCAAAAGCTTGGGGGGTGCAGCCCAAATGGGCCCGGGGCTCGCTGGGCGTGTGTGGCTCTGGGTTAATTGTCCTGTGCTCTAAAGGAGTGGTTGTACATGGAGCTGGCACGTGGCATGGCTCAGCTCTCAGGAGGTGAAGCTACGGCAGGAAAACACCTCCGGCTCAGCAAGACACAATAGCAGAGTGCAGGGAGCTGGGGTGAGGCATGTGAGGGATGTGGGATCTGTGATACCGGAGGCTCAAAGGCAAAAATAGCATCGTTTATAATAGTACAAGAGAAGGCTCCTGTGCGACGCCTTTGCATTCTGCCAGTCTGTAGTGAATGGAGGAGTAGTTTGCTTACAGATGACAAGCAGGGATGAATAAGCACTTAAAATTTTTGGTGCTGGGGAAACAACTTTTCCATCTTAGCCCCTGAACTAGTCAGTCTTGCAGTCCCTTTCCTCAGAGTGTCGCTTACTGCTTGAAATACAGGTGTTGGGAAGCATGGAATTAAAACTCCACATCCCTTGGCCTCCCTGTGGGGTTCCCCGTGTAAAGTTACATCCTGGAGTAAGGAACTTCTGTTCCTTGATGTCTGAGTGCTGGGACTGTTGGCCACAGCAGCTCTGCCTCTGCTCCTTGCTCTTGTCCTCTGTGCCTAATTTCCATGGAATTTCCGCAGGACACCTTAAATATTTTAGATGTTGGAGTTTTGTAATGGGAGGTGACCTTGTTTGAATGTTCTTTTCCTTTCTCCCCCCTCCCCCTTCTTTCTTTCCTTAAGCTGCTGCTTTGTGGACTTTCTAAGGACCTAGTCCAGTATGGAAACAGAGGGAAAAACACCTCATGACAAGGAGTGTAATGCACCTAGAGTGTGTTTCTTCTAAGTCAATACTATTAATTGCTTTCTTGCTGCTTAATGATAAACTTGTTAGGTGTGGCCAGAAGTGGTTCTCTGGCCAGGAAAACGTTCTTTCTGCTGTTGTGTTTGCCCAAGCTGGCAGTGGAGGGATACCTGTAGTACCTGAGGAACAGGCCTACTGAAAACTGGAACTTTGCAGCATTTTTCCACTTGCTTGCCCCTGACTAATGCCTGCACCATTTTTGGTGTCATCCTTGCACCACGGTGCATAGATGTGTGCAGATTTGTGTGAGGGTGATGTGAGGAGAAAAGCCAGCCACCAGCCTTTGGAAACCAGCAGGCATTGCAGCAATGTCCATCAGGGCTTTTCATATTTATTATTTTCATATTTGGCTCCAGCTTAAATGTCAGTGACCTCCTGCTCGGAGAGGTCCCATCTGCAGGGAGCCTTGGCAGGCGTTTCCCAAACACAGCCCGGGGATCTTCTGCCCTCTTACAAGACACATTTCACACCCTTGCATTGCAGTTCAGAGAGGGTCCCATGTCTGCTTCCTTCCAAAATAACCTGTGGTGTTGAGGTTGGCACGTCCCCATGGGAATTGGTCTCCCCTGAAGGTATAAATCCAGGCTGGGTTGTTCCTTCGGAGGGTGGGTGTTGGCCTGGACCAGTGTCCTGCCTGACAGTGAGATGCACAACGTGTTTATGGCCTCTAAGAAGCAAAACAGAGAGCCCAAAATGAGAACACACTTTAGAATAAAATGTAAGATGAGTTTATAATTCTGGCTATTTTGGTGCTTGCTAATCTTGTGCTTTGCTGGCACAAAAAGTGAAGGTAAAGAAGGCTGAGCTGGCAATTAAATATGCAGTGAGAAGCTTGGGGGAACTTAAAGTTTGGGGACACCTGGGAATATTTTGTGAACAAACTTTTCCATTAGTGTGGAGTTTGTGAATAATTCAGGATTATTGCAGATGAAATTTCAGGGAGAATCACTGGAGCATCATGAGCTCCATGGTTTTCCAGCTCTTGGTATGTTCATTCCCGCATGCCGGTGTTTTGGGGAGGGAAGGGGGATTCTCTGGGACCTGTGCTCAGCTGAGTCAGCTTTATTAGCACTGCACAACTTCCTGAATTGCTGCCGAGGAAGGATGTGCTGTTGACTCAGAAGAAAGTCTGTGATGTCTGGGGACAGGGTCAGCGAAGTGGATGCCTGAGTTCTGGCGTGCTCTTGAGGCTGTGAATCACTGTGACAGCAGAAGTGAGTGAAAAGTGCCATTTTCTTTTTAAAAATAAACAAACCCAAATGAGAAGGTGGAGGAAGGCCCTGGAGGTCGCGCTTGATTAGATAACAGGGCAGGGTGGAATTTGTGGTTTGCATCATTAAATTTGGCACTGGCTTCACCTAAGTGTTTCGCCTGACTGTAAACTCGTGCATTCCCTGTGGCTCACTCCTGTAAACTCCGTCTGCACAGCTGCGGGCGTGTGCAGACTCAATTCCTGAACTGGATTGGGACAGCGGAGGATTTTCTGTACGGAATCTTCTATTACAAACACGCCCACACTCCCCAATCAGCCTTACTTTTTCTCTGCAAACTGCTCATTTGTCTCCGAGCGTTCTGTCTGCCTCGAACATGCCTGTGTGTGTGGCATAGCTTGAATTTTTATGCTGAGGAATGTAAACACCAAATCTGCACAAGACTTGCCGAAGAACTCCAGGGCTCTGGTGCATCATCTGTTTGTTATGTAACCTGATAGAATGGGAGCGAAATAGAAACCAGATGTCAAGGCAGAGCAGTTGCAATTTTTTATCTGTTAGTGTTATAGTAAATGCACTTTGTGTTCCTTCCCCTCCTCCCTGAATGTGGGGTTTTATTTGGGAAAGTTCTGCGGGGGACCTCAGAGCTCTCAGCATGGCTCTTGCTTAAAGACTTTGTTATTCTGTACTTGTGTTCCTTTATGTAATTAGAGTCTGTGTGCTACTCCAGATCTGTGAGCCAGCGTATTGCCAACTTGAAATGACCTGGACACAAGTGCCGAGTCCCGGGAGAGCCCCTCCGTGTGTCCAGCTCTGTGGGTTACATGGTCACACTAAATTTAGCATTCCAAGGGAAGCTGCTTTGCTTGTCATGTTTAAATTTGGCAGGAGAATCTAATCAGAACATGTTTGGTGCGGGCTCTGCGGAGGATTCCAGAGCTGGAGGAACATCTGGGAGGGGAGCAGATGGGAGCTGCAGTTAGCTCGTTTGCTCCAATACACCGTACGATGAGGAGGATAAAAGGGAAGATGGATAATCATTGATTCTCTCTGGTGGGGAAGTGGATGCTTCCACCGCTAGTTTATCCCAGATGTTTATCTCTGCTGTCTCCCATTAAATAAGGCAAGCCCTCTGTTGAGAGAGGGATCAATGCACATCTGTCTTGGTTTTCATGTGTATCTTCACAAGTCGAGGCGTGTGTGTGATCTCACTGAGTGGGAGCTGATGGGAATTTTCTTCTTCCCTTTCCTCGTGTTTTTCATCCTCCTGCGCTGATGTTTGTTCTTTTGCTGCTGATGATTTATTTCCTTCTGTCCAGTTGAACTTGGAAGCCCAACAGAACCTTGTTGATTGACTCTGGGCTTGGGTGAGGCCACAGGGCTGGAGTTTTTCTGTGGGAGCAGAATCCATTTTGGGCATCCCTCTGTTATGTACAGATAACTTACAGAAACCCTTAAATGAGTTGTACATTCCAGAGAAAGGAAGAATTAAAGAATCTTTCTTCTCCTAAACAGCAAGTTTCTTCCCTTAAAACCAGCAAACAAGGGGAAGAGATCGGTGTGAGTGCTTGCTTCCAGCCATTCCCAACAGCATCCAATCCCTGCTGCCTCTCCTTTTAAGGACAGCATGGCAAGAGGACTTGGCCGCATGATAGGTGGTCACTGCCCACACCCAGCAGTGACTTCTGCAAGTTGCCTGTGGAGTCTGAGTTGAAATTGAAGATTTAACTGCTGGAGACACTTTTCCCCCACATGAAGTGTTTATGGAAAACTTCACAACTGCAAGGAAGGAGCAGAGCCTTTTGCACCTTGTGAAGTCCAGAATCAGGTGTTTCCAGTTTGGCATTGCTTCCTTTCCAGCTCTCCTTCTGGAGCAGAGGGGACTCGGAGTGGACCTCATTGCCCTCTACAAGTACCTGACAAGTGCAGGTTGGGCTCTTCTGCCATGCCTCAAGTGAAAGGATGAGGGGAGGTAGCCCCAAGTTGCACCAGGGGAGGTTCGGACTGGATATTGAATATTTGCTATTGAAAAAAACCATCTCTGAAAGGGTGGTCAGGCATTGCAATTAGTTGCCCAGGGAGCTAGTGCAATCTCTGGAAACATTCCAGAGGCCCCTGGATGTGGCAGCTGGGGGTGTCACTTGGGTGGCGCTATGTTGGTGTTTGGACTGGGTGATCTTGAAAGCCTCTTCCAGCCTTGAGGATTCTGTGATTGTTTTTGGAGACTATGGAGAGCCCTGAGGTGGTCACCATGGAGAGCGTCCCCTCAGGACCAGCTCTCTTGTGAAGGTGCTGATGCTCTTCTCAGGGAGCTCTGTGCTGTAAACAGTGCCGTGTTACTGACACCAGGCCTTAAAACCATGGGAATGCAGAACGGGAATGTTGGCCAGTGGACAGGACTGGCTCCCCTCAGCGTCAGTCACAGAGGACTGGTTTTGAGAACAGGTCCGTCAGGGAGGTGTTGGGCTCTGCTGTGCTGGTGCTGAGCAGCCTCCGTGACCGTCAGTGTGAGCGGGGGATCCCGGTGTGTGCCGAGGACACCAATCCTGGCAGTGGCGGTCACGTGCCCCCGGCAGCTCCCACTATGAAAACAGCAGCTCTGCCGAGAGCGACCTTCAGCATGGCTCCCAACATTCCCCGTGTTATTTTTAACCTGTCTGGGTAAATTTCCAATACAAAGGCCGGTGCCAATCTGATGTGCTTGCTTTCCCAAATCCTTATCTTTTGCTTTCTA
Organism: Polioptila caerulea; assembly: GCA_013397295.1. Classification (NCBI taxonomy): domain Eukaryota; kingdom Metazoa; phylum Chordata; class Aves; order Passeriformes; family Certhiidae; genus Polioptila; species Polioptila caerulea. The sequence goes on from VYXF01006657.1 coordinate 41,923, forward strand.
GTGCACTGACGCATCATATGGAACAGCAAGTTTCGGGCTTGGGTAAAGCTTTGCTTGTATGGCCAGAGCACCAGAGAGAAATAAATATTTCAGCTCTGTTTTACTGCTAAATACATTTTTTCTTCAAGAGGTTTTTTGTTTTGGTTTGGTTTTTTTTTTTTTGAGATGAGTTTTAACAATTTTTTTTTCTTTTTAAAGAAAAATACTTGAACTGTGGTTTAAAAATAGCTGAAGGCTGTACTTTGATTAGGGTGCTGTGGCACTGACGTCAGCGGGTGACATTTATCTCTGTATGGATTTGTCGCCCTGTTGACTAAGGCTTTATTTACACAAATGGGGATATTTCTGTCCCTGTGGGGGGAACCAGCAACAGTTCTGCCCCAGTTGTGTCCTTGCCCTCCGTATTCCTGAACTCTGCCTCTCTCCTGTGCTGCTTCATTCCGGGCTGCAACAGGGATTTTTTGGAGGGTTGTTTTAGGTATTGACGTTGCCATGAAGGTCCAGGCATGATGATGGCTCGGTGGAGAAGGACACTGGCAGAGATGCTGAACGTGACTTGGACTTGGTAGAGCATCAGGTACGAGCCTGGGGGGGTCCTGGCTGGATGGCTCCATGAATTGACAGGTAATGGATGTTCTCCAAACTGGAATTATAGAAAATAGTTTGTGAACAAGCAAACTCAATGTGAAAAAAGAAGGAAAAGCAGTGAGCAGTTTCAGCCCAGCATGGCTTCGAGTGCATTGTATTTCTCTGTCACATATTGAATGTTTTCATCCAGTGTAGCTGCTGTAATTCACTTTGTTTTATATGCTTTAATTATTGCTCTGGGGATTTCCTTGGCCCCAAATCCCACTGTTCCAACAGCAGCAGAAAGCACTAAGTTTCCTATTAGCACTCTTGTCTAAGGTGTGGTTCCGGGAGCATAAGGTTTCCCAAAAGGAAGTTTCCATAGAATCCCAGAATGGTTTGGGTTGGAAAGGACCTTAAAGCCCACCCAGTTCCATGGACAGGGAGGGACACCTTCCACTGTCCCAGGCTGCTCCAAGCCCCAGTGTCCAGCCTCCCCTTGGACACTTCCAAGGATCCAGGAGCAACCACAGCTCCTCTGGGCAAGTGCTCTCGAAGCTGTCCCCGTTTTAGGGCATGCACTTGGAATAACTTTTAATTTATCCCTGACACCAAGACAATAATAAAGGGAAACCTCTAGAAACGAACTTAATTAAAGGCTGATACAAATTAACTGGCAGACTTTTTCAGTTTATCACACTATTCCAGTCTGCTTTCCAAGGAATCGTGCGTTTAGATCCGTGAGCCTTGTCAGCTCTGCGGGGAGGAGGCAGCTGATGCTGGCTGGCTTCAGGAAGGCATGAAATCTGTTTGTGTCTTCTGGAGCTGTGAATTAACTGTGGGACTCGTCCGTGATGGGCAGCCAATCACGGATTCAGCAGATTAATCACACTGACTTGTGCAGAGCTTTTACCTGGCCCTCATCCTGTGGTAGGAGGGAAAGGAACACTAATTAACATCCTGGACACAGAGCCTGCTGGCACAGGAGTGCATTTTGGTGCTGGTTTCAGGCAGCTGGTAATGTACGTGTGGAATAGATTTTCCCCAAATTTCACAGTGGATGAAACCTGCCGAGTGAAATGCCATTATCTCCGCTGCTAACCCATCTATATTTGGGGATTTTTTTTCCCCAAACAGCAATTCTTTGTGCTGCACTCACCTGCAGGTTTGCTACCACTGCTGCAAACGATGTTTTCTCTGTGAGCTGGAGCATGGCACAGAGTCAAGCTGATTGTTTCACGTCTCACCCCAAGGCAGCCGCTCCTTTCTAAACCTCTGTAATCTCCCTTAAAAAGACAAGGGAACTGGGAGGAGCTGCTGTCTGTGGCATCCATGCTGGGAGGGAGGGCTTGCTTTCATCCTCTGCCACTGTTCCCCCAAATTCCAGCTTTTCCAGTGTCTTGCCTCATGAGTGTCTGGATGAAGACTGTAAGGTTGGGCAGTAGTACAGGAGTTTGATAAATGGGAATTTCTACTGGCATTAAATATGCTTGTATGTCCAAAGGGAGTTTGATAAATGGGAATTTCTACTGGTGTTAAATATGCTTGTATGTCCAAACCGCATGTTGGATATGGATATTTGTGCACAAACATACATATAAATAATGCACATATAAATATGTGCACTCCTGTGCAGAAAGCAGTGTCTGAGTGACATCCCTGTCCATGGTGGGGGGGCTGGAATGAGATGATCCTAAAGGTCCCTTCCAACCCACACCAGTCTGTGATTCCATGATCTTGTCTTCATCCCCAGAGAGGGACAGCAGCCAGCAGTGAGGACAGCACTGCTTAAACACAATATTTTGCTTTCATTTGACCAGGGCTGACTTGAGCTTGCCCTTTTTTGTATCTAAAGGAATGGAAAAAGGTCTCTTGGGCACTTCTTGTTAAGATGTGAGAAGGAAAATCCTTCTCACCTGCTGAGGCTGCAGCGGGATGTGTGTGGAGTGTGTTAGCCTGGAGGTAGAAGGGTTTATGACTCTTTGGGAAGGCTCTTCCAGGCTTGGATAGGGTAGTAATGGATATTTAGGCATTTCTGTTGGGGTAGCTCTGCTGCTTTGGAGCTGGCTGAGCTGCCCTGGGTTTTAAAGCGGCTGCTCAGGTGAAACCTTGGGATCCCTAATGCGATACACTGCTGCCTCAACTGGAAGAGATGAATTTCTCTAGCAATGCTCAGCATTAACTTCTGTGCTTGCAACAGAGGTCGGAGCGTTGCTCAACAGCCCGGCAGCCCTTTAGATGAGTGCTGGTTTTGCAATGCACAGCAAGCAGAATTAACCTGGATACAGCACTGGGGAGAAAACAAAGGCTTTCTGGTGGTTTCCCCTCTCTTTTCCAGTGGCTTCTGCTGCAGATGAAAGCGAGTTTCAGGGCCCCAAGCTCTGAGTGTACGGTAAGCAGGCTGCAGCCTTGGCTCTCTCCCCCAGTTTGTCATTAAATTTTAAAATGGAAAAGCGATAAGGAATCTCTGTGCAGGGAACACTCCTCATACAGTGGAGTTAAACTGCTGCTTTTGGGTCCTGCTCTGAAAATCTGATTAACCTGAAAGAGATGAGGTGTGCCCTGGATGATGCCAGATAAAGCAAGGCGCTCACATGTGTGGTTATTGCTTCTCTACCTGTTTATAGCAGCTTCCCAGCCTTTATTTACTTCGATAGAATGGTTGGAGAATGCTGTGGGGCAGGGGCAAATAACTATTGAAGTAGAAGGAATAGCCTTCAGAGAAAATGGACTTTCCCAAAACAGAAGCTGGATACAGAGCTTCCCATAGAAATCATCCAAAAGGCTTGTGCAGATAGGCTTAAACAAGGATTTATGGTGAGTGAAACGGAGAGAATTGGCTTTAGGGTTCTTTAAACAGCAGAAGAATAGCATGGAGGGAGATTATGGCTCTCCTCTGCCTGCATCCAGCTGCACGTGACGGCTTTTGCAGCTGTATTTTTGGAGCATCTTTCCCAAGCTCACCTAGAATCCCCAGCTCGAGGCATCGCAGCTGCTGCCAGCCCTGCTGCCTGCGAGCAGCTGCTGTATTGACAGGCACGTTTTTACCCCGGGAGATGCCGGCGGTGTGGAAATGAGCAAGAAACAACTGTTTATATAATCCACCCGTGCAGATGAATCCCTGGGAAAACAAGCTGCTCCCTGTCTGCAGCAGCAGCAGCGGCAGCGCACACCTTGAACTGCTATAAATAGCTCCAGTGCCTCTTCCCAGGGCCAGCTCCAGGGCCTTTGTGTTCTGCTGGGGTGGAAAACCGCTCAAGAAACTGGCAGTGATTCCCACCGCAGGGGAAGTGGGGGCTCAGAGTCTCCCTGCTCCTCGGGGATTCTTTTGGAAAAGTGCCCCTTCCCTACCTGGATCTCTGCTGTACTGAATTTCAGGGAATTATGGAATAGTCTGGGTGGAAGGGATATTAAAAGTTATCCCATTCCTCACTCTACACCATAGGCAGGGACACCTCCCACTCTCCCAGGGTGCTCCAAGCCCCATCCAGCCTGGCCTCGGACACTTCCGGGAATCCAGAAGCAGCCACAGCTTCTCTGGGAATCTCTGCCAGGGCCTCCCCACCCTTCCAGGGAAAAATTCCTGCCCAATATCCTGTCTAAATCTACTCTCTTTCAGCTTAAACCCCCCCCCCCCTTGTCCTGTCTCTCCATCCCTTGTCCCCAGTCCCTCTCCAGCTCTCCTGGAGCCCTTTTAGGCCCTGGAAAGGGCTCTGAGGTCTCCCTGGAGCCTTCTCTTTTCCAGGTGAGCACCCCCCGCTCTCTCCTTCCCCTAAATGCCAGATTGGTATCCAGATGATGTAAGTGATTAATCAGCCAAAGCTCCTCAAGAATCATATCCCTGACGTATCTGGAAAATTCTATGCAGTTTTACAGTGAATATTTTGACTTGATGATTCTTTAAGTTGCAGTCAAAGCCTCATGAATCAGGAACATGATTGGGGTCAGCTCTGCAGACAGTTCCTGCTCAGTGATGGCAATATTTGCTTTATTTGGGTGACTGACATGTTTTTAATCAGACAGAGCAGGCACAGAATGAGCAAACAAACCGGTACCGAGCGTTTCAGCCGCACAGAGCAGAGCTGAGCTGAGGCGCTGCAGCCTTGAGCCACGGCGTTAAGAGTGATCCCTGGGTTGTAATGGCTTCATCCCACGGTCCCCTCATCCTCTGGTCACTCATTACACAGGCAGTGAAGGTCTGTTCCTTGGTCATGCTATGAGCTGCAGTTCCAGGAGGAGCTCCTTGGAGCCAGGAGACAGCACTGCTCCCTGTGTCACTTCTTTGGGTAACTTCTCTCCGCAGCAGCACTCTTAAGAGCTTAGCAAAGCCAAATTTTCTTTCCACAATCATAATTCCTAATCTTTCTCTCCTCCCTCTCGTTTCTCTTCTCTAATGCTGCACAGAGTCAAGCAAAATCTTTCAGGGGTTTTGCGTTTTTCCTTTTTTTTTCCCCGAAGCTTTTCAACCATCCCTCCTACTTAAAAATTTCTAAAAGAAAGCAAAAAGGCAATCCGTATTGCTGTTTCAGATTGGATAACTGGAAACCATCTACATGGGCTCTTCCAGAGGTGTGAGCACAGTTCCTTGGGCAGGTGCCTTACACCTGATTTGCTGTTCTGAGAAATCCAGTGTGGGATTAGATCCCTTAGTGCTGCCCTTGTTGTTTAGCTGCCTCTTTGTGTTAATTAAGGTGGTGCTGTAGAACACCCTGAAAAAGATCTGCACCCTGAACAGGCTTCTCATATTTACAGAGAACATGACTTACTGTCTGTAATTTTTAAGTGTGGCTGTTATATAGACTGGTCCTGTGGAATCCCAGAATGGTTTGGGTAGAAAGGGACTTTAAAGCCCATCCCATTCCACCCCAGCCATGGGCAGGGACACCTTCCACTGGACCAGGGTGCTCCAAATCCCATCCAGCCTGGCCTTGCAAACTTCCAGAGATCCAGGAGCAGCCACAGTTTCCCTGGGAAGCCTCTGACAGTGCCTCCCTACCCAATCCAATTGGGCAGCACGGATCCTCAATCAGCTCAATACTTTTAGGGTTTCACACAATCCAAGTCCTATCATTAGAAGGAGCATCTGAATAGATGAAAGATCCTTGTAAGAACATTTTCTTAGGGTGCATTGTGTGCAGAAAGATTTTAAAAACCACACCAGGTTTAAGGGATGCCTGGCAGGATGAAACCTTTGGGAGCTGCTACTTCCACTTGGAAAATTGTGGAAGGATTATTTGGTACCAAATAGCAAACTAATTCAGTGGCGTAAAACCATTTAACTTTTAAAACTCTAAATTTTAATAAAACTCTTTTTAAATGATTTGATTCTTTTTTAACAGAGTGTAATTTGAGGTGATTCCTCATGAATTTGAAGTTTTTGAACGCTTACATCACAAAGTTTAACACTGTTGAAGAACACAGGATGCGTAAAATACTGATAGGACAAGGGGTAAGGGATTTAAGCTAAAAGTGGATCCATTTAGATCAGATATAAAAAAGAAGGGTTTTTTACATTGAGGGTGGGCAGGCCCTGGCACCGGGTGCCCAGAGAAGCTGTGGCTGCCCCTGGATCCCCAGAAATGCCCAAGGCCAGGCTGGACACTGGGGCTTGGAGCAGCCTGGGATAGTGGAAGGTGTCCCTGCCCTGGAATGAGATGAGCTTTAAGGTCCCTTCCAACCCAAACTATTCTGGGATTCCATGCCAACAAGTTGGACAGTGGCTATTCTTGATGAAAAATCTGCAGTTGTGGTTGTGCAAAGTGTGAAACTTCTGATGTAAAATACTAGGAAAAGCTGAAATACAAAGAGGTGATGGAATTGCTTTGAAATAATTTTTTGGTCTCTTTTCTTGAGGTGTCAGTGTGTGCATTAAGCATTCTGTGCAGCTGGGAAAAATGTTTTGTTTTTAATTTTAGCCCTGCTAATAAAGTCTTGTCATGTATGTCAACGAAGCAGAAAGAAAATTACTCCAGAGCTAACTGTAGGTTGTCATTAAAGCTGATTTCCTGCATTAAGCCAAAAACAAGGCAGGATTTAATTTCTGGACTTCCTAAAGATGTTAGTCACGCTGACAGTTTCCTAAGCCTCAAACCCTGAGAACTGTAGAAATTTATCCTGTATATGAAAGTATTTGCTCTTGTCTGTCACCTTGTCCTGATCTTCACATGTTGATCTCCTGCTGCCCTCTCTATTTTTAAAATAATTTGCTTCAGCTTCCAGCTGTTGACTCTTGCAGGCAGCTGCTTGCAGGGTGCTGCCTGCAGAATCCCTCCCTGAAGTAAGAATAAGAAGTGATCTGTTGTTTGGAGAGCACAGCTGAAGGCACATCCTGCCAGATTCCTGGGCAGCAGTGCTAGGGGGAAAACTCCTGCCATGGCTGCATGGGCACTTCGAAACTTCAGGAGGGTTTTGTCTTTGAGTTGTGGTTGGGGTTTTTTTTCCAACAAGGACTAAGCCAGAACCTGAGGAGGAGTGACAACTGCAGTGCTGTGGGATTAAACTTAGTGTGCTTCACCCTTTCTTGGTAATGTATTTCTGAGAAATCTCTACTTGTGTTCTGTTCCCCTTCCCTCTACTTTCACCCTCAGGAGTTAGTTCTGAAATGCTGGAGCTGCTGGAATGACTTCTCCTTAGGCTGCTCCAACTGCAGCAGTGCAGAGATGCTGAAGGCATTTTTGAACCAGGTAGAAGGGCTGTGTGGCATTGGAAGCTCTTTCAGGCTTTGCCCTTCTTTTGAAATCTCTTCTCCATGGTGGAGCAGCACTGTTTAGGAGAACCACAGAATCTCCAGAGCTGGGAGGGACCCACCAGGATGATCCAGCCCAAGCTCTGAGACACAGAGCAGAGCCCGATGTCGGTGCTGTGTCCTAGGAGGTGCCCATCTGGAGTGCACTGAGCTGCAGGTACCCTGCCTCTGGCACTCTCTGCTTGGAGTCTGTTTGCTCCCAGGATCCTGGATGCTGCTCCCAGCTTGGTTGAGGGTTTATCTTCAGCTAACCATAAGCCAGAGGTGGGTGGAGGTGAGCCTGGTGGAACTGGGAGGGAGGACACACCTCTGCTCATCCCGAATGGAGCTGTTTTCCCTGGGTCACTACGGGGCAGCTGGGCCCAGATTCCAGATGGGAAGTCCAGGTGGTGCTGGGGGAGGCCTCAAAACACCAGGAGCCAGACTGCTATGAGAGATGCACGGGCCAGGGCAGCTCTTTGGGAAGCTCAGGTGCAAACATGATCTTGTTCCAGCAAAGCCAGCTCAGGATCCAGAGGCTTTGACCTGCATTGCTGTGCTAGCAGAGCTGAAGGCTGTGGAGCAGAGGTTTGGTGCAAGCCACTGGGCAGATCTTGACACTCTTTTCCACCACTAATCCACTGAAATCTGCTTTTCCACCCCAAGGTGCTCCTTGGATTGAAGAGTGACCTCAGAAGTCATGGCTGTTGGAATTTTCTTACCTACAGTCATGTTTGTCTTGAAATGGTTTATGAGAAAATTAGTATGAAACAATGTCTTCAGTTTATTTTGTGATGTTGGCAGGATCTTTGTACATTCTCTTTTGTCCCCTAATTGTTTGCAGGAACATAATGGTGTCATTTTCATGAGTTAATTATGGTAGAAGTTTGTTTGCTCTCTTTGTGTGTGGTGCAAGAGCTGCAGCAGCACAGCCCGAGCCTGCTGCTGGTGGCAGAGACCCTCCTGTGGCCGAGCAGCTCTTCCCCCAGTTCCCACTCTTTTCCAGCTAGGAGAACAAGTAGTTTGTGATCCCAATTCCCACTCTTTCCCAGCTAGGAGAACCAGGTCTTTGTGATCCCAATTCCCACTCTTTCCCAGCTAGGAGAACCAGGTCTTTGTGATCCATACTGTTTCTTTCAGATCTGTAAATCTTTTGGGTAAGATTGGACTGAGATTCTCAGAGTATGGGATGATCTTCGTGCAGTGTGCTTCAGGATGAATCTGCATTGCAGCCTGACCCATCATTCTGTGATCCCAGCTTTATCCACATCCGTGGCTACCCTGTGCAGGGCTTCATGAAGTGCAAGGAAAGTGGGACCAGTTCGGGGCCAGCACAAGAGCCACAGTTTGGGGCTCTTTCCAAAGGCCCCCTTATGAAATGGGGGAAAACTGTTTTGTCCGAGGCCCAAGCCAGCCTGGCCCGGCTCTTGAGAAGCTCAGGGCATAGGAAAAGAGGAGGGGAAGTGTTTTTACTGCGGAGAGAGAAAGGCAGTAGGCTGGGGTTGGGCATGGAAAGGTCAGAGCACTGCAGGAATTGGGTGGGATGTGGCTGTGGGTTATCCCTCAACTCCGCTGGGATTATGCCTTCGCTTTGCTTTACACACTAATCTTCCCTGCGAGCTGTGAGCAGGTACAGCGAGCTGCTAACTACACGTTTGTGTCTGAAGATTTATTACAACTTGGGAAAATCCAGAATGCCTTTGGGAGGGAGTGGGGAAAGAGGGGGAATTAGCCCTCCCTTCTCCTGAGGGGCCTGGTTTGAGCGCGGCCCTCGGGTGCTGAGTGTCGGGGCACATCCGCGGGTCTGTCCCTGCTGGTTTGGTGCAATGACAGCGATGAATCACCCGCTCAGCTCCTGATTTGCGTCAATCAAACCACATTTAAGGGCGCCTTTGTTCGCAGTTTGGAACGCCAGGCCCGGCTCCTCTCCGGCAGCCTGGGCTCAGCTCCGCGGAGAGCAGCGAGCAGCGAGCCCGTGCTTTAAGGGAGACTTGCTGTTCCTCCCCTCCCAGCCTGCTCCCGCTGGATGCTGAGGGTGTAAATTCATCTTGGAACGCGCAGATTTGGGCTTGTCTCCACGAGCTCTCGGTGGGGAAGCACTGGGTTTCTGCCCAAGGTTGCTGTGATGAGTGTTCTTGGGTGAAGGGATGCAGGTTTATCTTTTCGTTTCATTACCTTTGGGTTTTGGTTTCTTCTTTTATTTCTTAAGAAGAATTTCAATTGAATTAAATTTTCACCAGGAGCATTTGGACAACGCTGTGAGGCACAGGGTGGGATTCTTGGGGTTGTCCTGTGCAGGGTTAGGTGCCAGACTGCATGATCCTTGCGGGTCTCTTCCAACTCAATAAATTCTGTGATTACTACAGAATCCTCTTTCTGACCTAGAAACTGCCAAAGGCAGTGCCGAAATGCAGCTCCCAGCTTGAGAAGGATTGTAAGCCCAGAAATAAATCCCATTGGCAAATTCAGCCCCAGGGTGGGACACGACTTGATGCTGCTGCTGCTGCTCTGCAGGAAGGCTTTTAGAGGGATGCTAAAACCCCCAAAAAGCAGCCACATCCCACAAGAGTCTTATCTGCTCTTCCCTTCAAATCTCTGGTACCTTAGAAAGGTCTCCAAGCTGGATACTGATCTGTTCCTGGGAGCTGGCTGAGGTTCTGTGGGTTCCCTTGGAGCCTGCCTGGTGAGGGCAGATGGTGCTTCTCTTGTGTGCAAAGTCCATTGGAAATCCTTCTCCTTTCTTTTCCACCTCCTAGTGTCCTCTTTTCACTTGTATCCTCCTTTCACTTGTCAGTGAGTGTGACCACATTCCCTCCTCTCCTCTCTCCTCCCAGCCTCCAAGGCTGGTAGCTGGGGTTCTGCCCTGCTCCCCTGTCCCTGTCCAGGCACTCAATGCACTCCCTTGTCCTAAACACACCCCTGACCCAATTCATTCCCAAACCACTTCCCTGCCTCTCCCTTTCTCTGCTCTTCCATTGAAGTCTCTTCTCCTGCTTCCCGTCCCTCTCTGGCACAAGTCCTTGTGCTCATCAAAACATTGATCTCATGGGCTGTAGCCTTGCCAGCATAAGGCCGCTGCTCTTCCAAGCACTTTCTTTTTTTTTCCCCCCTCCTCTTACAAACACAGAAACAATTTTTATTTTTTTTGTTGGGCTCACCCTCACTATTTTTCAGGCTGAAATTGGAGGATTAATTCCTGCTTTCCTGCTGACAGTCGTGAAAATGAGTTAATTTCAAAGTGTCAGGATGCTGATCCTTCTCTCATTCAGTTCCCAAAGAAGGTAATAAAAGAACTATAAGAATAAATCACTGAAGCAGATGCAGCACATGGGCATATGGTGGTCTATTAATTCCCCGTGTTCCACCCAGCTTTTAAAATAAATCAATAAATGTTGATAAAACACCAGAGAGTATGCAGGGTTTTTTCCCCTCCACCCATCTTTTCCTGCTTTGGACTCTCCCTCTGATCATTAATTTTGGCAGGTTTTGGACAACCTCAGAGTTTCCCCATGGAAATGAACACTCACAGGCCTACCTGCCTTGTTCTCCACACTTGGGGATCTTGTTCCCAGCTGGTTTTCCTCCTCTGAGGCAGTCCCTGGCACAGGCTGTCCACAGGGCAGTGGTGGAGTCCCCATCCCTTGAGGGATTTCAAAGACAAGTGGATGTGGTACCTGGGGACCTGATTCAGAGGTGGCCTTGGCAATGCTGAGGGAACACTTGGATTTGATGATCACAGAGGCCTTTTTTTTATTTTATGATTCTATCAAATAGGTCTTTTCTCTGCTTGGAGTTTTGTACTGATCCTTGTCCCTGTTCAAAGGTGTGTCAGAGGTGTTTAGGAGGCCCTCAGGGAGCTGCCCTTCCTCAGCCTGGCTGGGGTGGGAGACAGGACAGCAAAGCCCTCTGGATCTGCCTGGGTTTGTGGGTTATTTACCAAGTTCTAACTGCTTAATGAAGCACCAAGTGAATTTCTAGTATCTTCTGACTCATCTCGTCATGCAGTATGAGTGGCTGCTTAATCCCCCAGTGTTTTCATGGATCCTTGGCCACCTAATGCTGCTTTTCCAGGCCACCTAAGCCTCAGGAATACAGCCTAAAGCCAGAGAGGAGCTGGGCACCTGTGCAGAGTGATGCTGCTGCTCCCCTGCCCAGAAGTCACCAGAGCTGTAAAGCTCAGCAGTCACAGCTGCAGGGACTGGATTCTTTGGAAGCCCCTGCTGGCCTTTGATTTATGAACAGCTGTGTTTCAAAACTGGGGGTGGCTGCAGTTAAGGCTCAGTGAGGAAAAGGCAGGGATGCAAAAAGGCAGGGACACCTTCCTCTATCCCAGGCTGCTCCAAGCCCCAGTGTCCAACCTGGCCTTGGACACTGCCAGGGATCCAGGGGCAGCCACAGCTGCTCTGGGCACCCTGTGCCAGGGCCTCCCCATCCTCCCAGGGAACAATTCCTTCCCAAAAATCCAATCCATCCCTGCCCTCCTCCGGCTTAAGGCCGTTTCTCCTTGTCCTGTCACTCTGTGCCCTTCTGAAAATCTCCTTTCCTCGCTATGTATCCTGAACAAGCTGAAAAAGCATGAGGAAAAATGCTTTTTCCATCCTCAACTAAAGGAAAGCTTTTTGGCAGTAATTCAGTGGAAATTAAAGTTCAATCTTTTTATTAGCTTGAGTTACGTGGAAATTGTTAAATTCTCCGGGATGCTGTCATTCTGGAATTTAGGACTACATATCGAAGTTTTTTAGGGATGTTTCTGATTTTTTTCACCATTTTCTGAGTTATTGATTTGCTCCTCAACTTTTATAAGCTCTTCACAACAAAAAGTCTTCCTGTGAGGTTTTTCTTTATTGTTTCACTCTTCTAAGTGCTACTTTTGAGCTCCAGCCTGTCAATATTAACACAGAATCCATAGGCCAGGGCCTTCTGTTTTATGCTGGTTTAGTGAGTGATGTTCCCTTTGATTTGAGAACTGCAGATGCCTCAAGAACCCTTTTACCCTTTGGCAGCAGAGCTGCTAGAGTGCTCTTGGAGGGCAGGCTGGAGCATGGATCCTTGCCCTGCTCAGGGATTAGACTGACAAAAACTGGTGAAAAATCAAATGATAAAATCTCAGGATATCCTGAGTTGGAAGGAGCCACAAGGATCATTGGAAGGTGTCCTGTGCAGCTCCTGGCCCTGCACAGACATCCCAACAATCCCAACCTGTGCCTGAGAGTGTTTCCCAAATGCTCCTTGAACTCTTGATAATATATGTATGACTAGAATTTCCAGCTGGGATTTTGACTTGAAATGAAAATGGTTTCTTTCTGAGAATCTGTGAAAATGTTCTCTCTTCTTTGGAAATATAAACTCAGCTTTGATTAAGTATTTCAAAAATAGGAGTTTTAATTTGTATTAGATTGTATTAGATTATTTGGAGGGGGGTTGTTTATTATTATTTTGTTTTAATTAATCCTCTTGCTGATCTGCAGGCACAGTTGTTTTGCTTCTATCAAAAAGTTATCACAAACGCAGAAATGAGATCCAGGAGCAGGATGGGGAAGGGAAGGATTTTTGCAAGAAGGCTGGAGAGGGACTTTTCACAAAGCCAAGGAGTGATGGGATGAGGGAGTTTGGCTTTAAGCTGAAGGAGGGCAGGGTTAGATGGGATATTGGGCAGGCATTGTTCCCTGGGAGGGTGGGCAGGCCCTGGCACAGGGTGCCCAGAGCAGCTGTGGCTGCCCCTGGATCCCTGGAAGTGTCCAAGGCCAGGTTGGACACTGGGGCTTGGAGCAGCCTGGGATAGAGGAAGGTGTCCCTGTCCATGGCAGGAGTGGAGCACCAGCTCTGCACTGGTGCTGTGCCTCCTTAAGGGGGAAGTTCCCTAAACCCTGTGCAAACGAGCTCCTTGGATGTGTGTTTCCAAACCTTCCAAGTCCTTTATAGTGGTTTTTATATAGAGCATCTGTTTCTGAGGAGAGATGGTGGTTTTGTGTGTGCAGAATAAAATCCACCAGCTTGTGTTTCTAATGGTGTCCACAGAGTAAAGGCAGCTTTGCCTCAGGTGGGTTTGTGCATGGTTTTTGATGTGTGTTCAGGGAACCTGGCCTGAGGTGCTGCCCCGGGAGGGAGCTGGCTCAGCTCCCCCTCTCTGGGAGCCACACTCACATCCTGTGGTCACTTCTGAACACCTTGTGACAAGAGGGACACTGAGGGGCTGGAGCATGTCCAGGGCAGGGAATGGAGCTGGGAAGGGGCTGGAGCCCCAGGAGGGGCTGAGGGAGCTGGGAAAGGG
>VYXF01006657.1:55543-73371 GCA_013397295.1 Polioptila caerulea
GAGCTGGGCAGGGGCTCAGCCTGCAGCAAAGGAGGCTCAGGGGGGCCCTTCTGGCTCTGCATAGCTCCTGCCAGGAGGGGACAGCTGAGGGGGTTGGGCTCTGCTCGCAGGGAACAGGGACAGGAGGAGATAGAACGGCCTCAGGCTGGGCCAGGGGAGGTTTAGGATATGGGATATTGTGAGAAATTTCTTCTCTGAAAGGATGCTCAGGCACTGGATGAGGTTTCCCAGGGCAGTGGTGGAGCCACCATACCTGGAAGTGACAAGGTGTGTGGATGTGGCACTTGGGGGCACGGGTTTGGGCCTGTTCTGGAAACCCCCACTTCTTTGCCCCCATCCTGGGGCCTTTTTGCTCTGCCCTTCCCCCTGTAGCTGAGGCACAGTGCAGGGCTGGTGTCTCCAGCATTCGTGGCCATGGAGCTGCCTGTGCTGTCACAGCTTCATGTCCTGCAAAGTCCATCCTACCCACCAACAGCCAGGCTTTGTTTGAGTGGAAATGAAGTGATTCAAGGAGAGACCAGGCTGGAGGACACCAAACAAGCTCAAAAGAGCCACCCCAAATTTCCCTCTCTTCTACATCTCCTTCCAGGCGTGGAGGGAATAATTCAAACGATCTGAACTAATCTCCAATCCCACACGTCCCTTTGGAACACCACTTAGCCCCAGATGATGGAACTGGTGGCAGTAATCACAATTTAAGAAGCAGTACAATAATCGGGCACCGTGTTGATAGTTTGTTCTCTCCTTGGCACGTTACAGTTTTCAATTTCTTGGGGTGAAAAAATCATCCATCCTTTCAAGACTTCAAGGTGCTGCTTCTGCTGCCTGCTGTGTTTTTTCAGGATGTGGCACTTGGATTGAGAGAACTGCGTGCACAGCATATCCCAAACTGCCAGAGAAACCCCCGTACCCTGTGCTGCTGCCTGGTTTTTGGAAGGGCAGGGAGAGTAGGAGCAGCCGGTCCCTGAATGGTCCCCCTGTGGTGGGACAAAGCTCTGCTGGTGGCTCTCACTCCTTTGGCTGCTTTGCTCAAAAGTTTATGGGTACTGTGAAGTCTCCCTTTTACAGGCAGAGCTTTGCAAGCAAAGCTGAAATCCAGCTCTTACCCCCCAAGCAGGACTAGGAAGGTGTTGTTTGAACCAGCTGTGTCCTATTTTCTTACTTTTTTCACATTTCCTAAAGTTTGTGCTGCCCATCTCCCTTCTCACAGTAATTCCACGACCTCTGCCCCAGGAGCTGCCTCCTTTGCAGTCAGCTCTCAGTTCCTGATGCTCTCTTTACCTTTCCTGCTGGGTTTTGGTGGCTGACACTGATCAATGGATTTTATTGATGGTGGACAAGATGGATGGAGTGTGCATTGGAGGAGTATTCTAGGAAACAAAATTGCTAAAAGCAGAGGCAAATGCTTCTGATCTGTAACAGTGCTGTACAAGCACACTGGTGTCTTGTGCTGGAAATATCAACAGGTGATTAAATACAAAATGTTTTGGATCTCACTCATTCATTGTAAATGGCAGATGAATTTGTTTTGAGGCAAAGTTAGTCCAGACTGTGCACTTGGGGATGCAGTTTAGCGGTGGAGTTGGCAGTGCTGGGGGGAATGCTTGAGCTTGATCTTAGAGGTTTTTTCCAGCTTTAATGATTCCGTGATTTGGTAGGAGACCAGTGACTGGCAGAGAGGTAGGTCTGGGGTCAGGGATCTGGAAAAGTGGCTTGGGGAATGCTGGCGTTCCTTGAACTCAGCCTTTCCTCTTGGTGCCCATTATTTTCTATGTTAAAAAATGAGACACATCAAAAGGGGTTATTTGAGTGTTCTGTAGCACTGAAGGGCATTTGGGGCTGAGGAAGCCAAAGTTTGTGGTACCTTCATGAGCCAAGCCCAGGAGTACAAATGTCTGAGGAGGATCATCCTTATCCAAGAGCTTGGTTCTGCTCTCATATGGTCTCCTAGGATGGGAGTGCTGGCAAATCACGGAATCATGGAATAGCTTGGGTTGGGGGGGACCTTAAAACTCATCCAATTCCCCCCCCCTGCCATTCCGGGGACACCTTCCACTATCCCAGGCTGCTTCAAGCCCCATCCCACCTGGTCTTGGACACTGCCAGGGATCCAGGGGCAGCCACAGCTGCTCTGGGCACCCTGTGCCAGGACCTGCCCACCCTCCCAGGGAACAATTCCTTCCCA
This sequence comes from Polioptila caerulea, assembly GCA_013397295.1. Classification (NCBI taxonomy): domain Eukaryota; kingdom Metazoa; phylum Chordata; class Aves; order Passeriformes; family Certhiidae; genus Polioptila; species Polioptila caerulea. The sequence continues at coordinate 57,729 of VYXF01006657.1, forward strand.
AAATCCCATCTAGCCCTGCCCTCTGGCAGTGGGAAGCCATTCCCTGTGTCCTGTCCCTCCATGCCTTGTTAAAATCCAGAGTTTTGGGGTTTCTGTGTGTGTTGTAAGTGGTGGATGCGTTAGGAAAAGCGTGCCTGCCTCCCTCTGGGGGCTGGATGGGAAAGATCTGCTTCAGGCTGGGGTTCCCACAGCCTGGAAACACACTGAGGCTCTGTGTGGTGCTGAGACAGCTGGGTGGAAGGGATCCACATAAATCAAGGATACCAGGAAAACAAGCATGGCATCTGCAGCACGAAGGAAAGGGAGAAGCGTGAGGCTGGATATGTGGTGAGACACTTTTGGAAGTGCCTGACTTTCCTTCCTTCAGTTGGAAATCCAGCTGCTGGGCTGCATTATTTTTCATGCTGCATTCTTCTTTTGGAGCATTGTTTGTGCTACCCTTGAACAATGACTGCCGAAGCTTCTTCGCTTGTGTGGGCAGCCCTGGAAGTCTGTTTTCCATCTTTCAGAAGATTCCAGCTAGTTAGGGTTCCTTTGTCAATCAATTTTCTCTTGTTTACCAGCGTATTAGGAAGCTGGAATAGAAGCAGTGTGTGTTTCGCCTTAGGAAACATCAGCAGTCCAGTCACCATTCCAGAAATTCCTCTCAACTAGTTTTTTTTTCCTGTCTATAGCAGAGCTCACAAGGATTGTGAATGCTGTAAATGTAAAACTGAAAAGGTCAAACCTCATGTATGCCAGAGACAGGAGTGCAGGAAGACAGCGATGCAGGGGCGCAATGAATTTTAAACCTTGGCTCGAGAACAAGATGTTCAAAAAAACCTGTCCAAGGACATGCCTTGGGTATGGAGGAGGAGTTTGAGGGAAAGCTGCGAGGATTTATTTGTGTTACTCGGTGGCTTTTTAACGTGCAGCAGAGAGGGATCAAACCACAGGGTGAGGCTGCATATCAGGAAAGCGTTCTTCCCCAGAGGGTGCTGGGCACTGCCCAGGCTCCCCAGGGAATGGGCACAGCCCTGAGGCTGCCAGAGCTCCAGGAGCCTTTGGACAAGGCTCCCAGGGATGCACAGGGTGGGGTTGTTGGGGTGTCTGTGCAGGGCCAGGAGCTGGAGTGGATGATCCTTTTGGGTTCCTTACAGGATGTTCTCTGGCTCTGTGAAAGGCTTTGGTTTGGTTTGGATGAGTCCTTGTGCAGAACTGCAGCAATGCTGGGATAAGCACCTTGATGCATCTCCAGTTCCAGGAGTGAACACCCATACCCTGTGCTGAGGGAATCTCATCCACATTGACAAATGTCAAGTGTGTTCAGCTGCTCCTTTGCTCGTGGTGCACAAAGGATGAGAGATCCCTGCTGTCTGGGTGTTGGGGGGGATTGAAATGTGGGCCAGGATTGATTTTTTTGGGGAGGCCATTGATTGGCACTGCTGGCTCGACGGAATGTCAGCGCGGCGCTGCCTTCGGCCAGCCAAAGGCAGGGCATGGATTCTCCATCAGTGGCAGGGGGAAAGGCAACCCAGAAGTAGCTGTTGGTGTAAAACACTGGAGGATGCAGCCAAAGCTGATGGAGATATTTGCTGTTCAGCAAATTTGTAGTCACTGTGGTTTCTTATTTTAAATAACATCCAGGTAGGATAATATGTTCAGGCTCACAATGTGCACTGGTTCTAAGCAATGAGAAAACAGCCTCCTTTTCTCTAGGCCCAGCACATTCTGGTTTATTATGTGGGGCCCACTCCCCCATTTGCTGATCGTATTTTCAATGTTTGTCCCCTCCCACGATAAGCAGGGGCCTCTTGGCTGCAGAAGCCTAAATCTGATGGATTTCTGGGAGGTGCCAGCTAGATTTTGGTTGGGGCACACAGAAGGCTGTGGGAGGTATGACTTTAAGGTGAGAAATGGGAGAGGAATAACTCGAGATTAAGGAAAAACCCCTGAAAACAAAACCCAAAATAATCCCTTTTTTGCCTGACTGCTTCTGAGTAAATGGTGCCCTAAGGAGTAACTTAAGTAGTAAACCTAAGTATCTTAATTTACACTTTCCTACTTGCAGTGATGAAGTGAAACCCAAAAAAATGACATAGAAATGAGTTCAAATGAACTGGAGCAACCTGGGCTAGTGGAAAGTGTCCCTGCCCAAGGCAGAGAGATTGGAACTGGATGAGCTTTAATGTCCCTCCCAGCCCAAACCACCTACTCAAAATTATATCTGGAGAACTCTGCCAAGTACATTTTAGAACGTCTCTTTCCTTTTGTAACACATAAAAAGTGTTTCATCATGCTGAATGTTCACTCAGAGGGATCCTCAGGGACTCCGAGGTCCCCTGGGTGTTGCAGCTCCTAAGATTCCTGATTCCATATGAAGGCTGTCTCCAGACAGACCTGGAGCAATCCACTTAAGGAAGTGCAGCCCATGAGGTGGTTTGGTGCAGTTTAGCCCCTGTGAAGGCTGCGCCTTGCAGGTAGAAGTTCTATGCACTAAAAGAATAGACAATAATACTCATTAAAATGCTTTTTAGTTTCTTTTCTCCTCTTTGTCACATTTTTTTGAACATAAAGTCCAGTGTCGAGGCCACACCTGGGGACAAGGTTTAGCGGTGGTGCTGAATTGATGGTTGGACTCGGTGGTCTTGGAGGGCCTTTCCAACCTTTTCTGCAATTCCATGACTTTGGATTGGCCTTGTGTTGAGACAGACTTGCTTCTCCTTGGCTTGGAAACGGGAGTTGCTCCTCCTCACACCAGGAATTAGAAATACCCATTTTCAAAATGTGCCGTTCTCGTGTTACTGTGTTGAATGCAATTTAAAATGCTTTTACTAAAGCAAATCCATATTACTGGTATTATCTACTATTACTGTATTAGATTGCCATGGAATAATGAGCCATTGTGGTAAGGAAAACCCATTAGGCATTTTGGGAGCATTTCAGCTTGTGTGAACCCCTTATGTGCCATAGAACCAGAATAAAGGGAATTTTTGAGCACAAGGGAGTTGTGGATTGCGCCTTTCTGGTGGCAATGGTGAGATTTTCCTCTGTTGGAGCTTTCTGTTACTTTCCATCATCAGGATGGGTCAAAGGAGGTGCTGAGGGCAGGTGTTGGGAGCTGTCCTTTGGGTTGGGATTTGGTGGTCTCCATCCAGAGTTCTCTGTGGAAAGTGTCTAACTTTTTCATGGCTCTAATTTAAGGGCAGCAATTCCCATAGAAATACTTAGTTTGAATATTTTAAAGCAACGCAATCTTTTTGATGAATGACTCAACATTCTTATCTTTAGTTAAAAGTAACCTTTTGTGCTTGGCACTTTTGGGGAGTTTGTTTCTTTTGAGGGTGAAGAGTCAACGCTGAAGTTTGGAATATGATCACTCTGGACGTGACTGTTTTTAACAGCATGATTGGTTTAATTACTGTTTGTTTGTGTACTTCCAATCGTTGAACTGACGATTTTGATTCTGACCAAGCACTATCTCCAGTTTTGTTTGCACCCTGAATTGGCGTGTTGGGACAGGATTTTGATTTCTGAGTGCCAGTAATTTTTGGTCCAAACTTTGTACACGAACTTACTCAATTTTTATGTGCACCTGCTTGGAATCTGAGCAAAGCAAGGAGAAAACTTGACCTCCTCCCTTTTTGAGAGTGAGGGTGGTGCTCAGACATGTCACTGTGGTCTTCAGCAGGCGTAGGATGACTTGCAGTTCAGACTGCTTGTAACCAAGGTCAGCTGCTCTGTGACCCTTAAAATGTTAGGCCACAAGGATTTTTCCCTGGTGGGCCACAGATTTTATGCTCTTATAGGCTTGAACGTTGTATTTCCAAGGATGAGTTTTCCACCTTAAAAGATGATGAGTGTAGCAGAAAGGGTGATGGAACACTGGGAAGGATTGTGGCTGGAAGCCTTTGGAGCCTGATTGCTCAATCAAACCCAAGACCTGATCTCTTTGCTGACCATCCTGTTTCCATGTCTCCATATTTATTTTCCTTGATAAAAAATGCCCCCCCTTTTCCCCTCTGTTCTTTCCAATTCTGCCATGTGCTCAGGCAGCTCCTAAGGCTGGAAGGTGTCTGCTTAGTCATGAAATCCTGGATAGTTCCCATTACCAGCAGGGTCCAGGGAGAGCTCCAAGCCTCAGTTTCCTTTGCCTCTGTTCTCCCTGCCCTCTCTGCTGTATCCAGGAATTTGCATTGAGGGTTTGCATGAGTGTACTGGGTTGCTGAGTAAGTGTCCTCATGTCCCTTTTCTGCACTGTAAAGGATCAGAACCTTTGGATGCAGCCTGCATTGGAAATAGCTCATGGAATCAGAATCTCCACAGCTGGAAGGGACCCACAAGGATCACAAAGTCCAACCCCACAAACGCCAACAATCCCACCCTGTGCATCCTTGAGAGCATTGTCCAAAGGCTCCTGGAGCTCTGGCAGCCTTGGGGCCATTTCCCTGGGGAGCCTGGGCAGTGCCCCAGCACCCTCTAGGGGAGAACCTTTCCCTGATCTCCAGCCTGACCCTCCCCGGAGTCCCTGCTTGTGTGGATCTGCCTCACTGTGCTAGCCAAGCACGGGGCTGGGAGGCAATCCATGCTCTTTGCTTCCCATCACATACAGTTTGTTCCCTCCTGGGAGGAGGGAAGCCTTTTCTTCCCATGACATCTCATTAGCTTGAACATCATGTCCTGTGAGCGTGTGGGCAGGAGCTGGAGCCTTGTTTGAAGCTGTGGAAGAGCCAGGCTATCTTTCAGCTGGATTTCTTCCTGACAGTTTATTCATCCGGAGAGAAGGGAAAATTAAGCAGGTTACTGAACCTTCTCTCCTGCCTTGAAAATGTGCTTCGCCTCTCTCCTGCTGCTGGCAATTGCAGATAATTTCAAGGTGCTTTTTTTTTTTTTTTTCCCCCTCTCCTCTTCCCTTACTTCATTCTTGTGTCAGCAATCAGTTTTGAAAAACCTGCTGGAATATGAGTTTGGAACAAAGGGGCATTTTGTCTGGATTTGTGGCTCTCCAGTGGGGATCTGTGTGTTGTGAATAGTGGGTGACTGGGGGGTGGCTGGGTGCCAGCAACACACGCTGAACGCCGAGGGAGTCCTGGGGAGTTGGCTTTTCTTACTGTGCTGAAGTTCATGGGACCTGTCTCAGCAGATTAAACACCTCGCTTTGATAACGCTGATCTCCTGGAGAAACATTTAACTGGGAGGGTGGAATCCTGCCTTCACCCCGTTCGCCTCCCAAGAAGGATGGAAAATTTTATCCAGTTTTGTTAAAAGGCTGCATTAAAACTTTAAAAAAAAAAAAAAAAAAGAACCCAGCACTACATAGGGAACAGGAACATTTTGCAGAATGGCTCTGGAAAGAGCCTGTTGGTTGAACATAATATTCCAAAGTGAAGTTAAATGCTTGGACTATGCTAATTTCTTGAGGACAGTCACCTTTTCAGATGGATTGCACCCTGCAGATGGTGGCAGATTGTGCCCTCCTCCACTCCTGCCAGGAGCGTGTGCTCACTGACAGAATCAAAGCAGCAAAAGGATGAAGCTCTCCAGAAGAGTTGATGAATCTCTTGCCTTTAAAATTGAAGTGCTTTGTGCCAGGGAAAATATCTATGAATATATTTATAGTCATGAACAGCGGAGTCTCGGCTCCTCCATCGCAAGTGGAGAAATTGCTGTTCCACCAAGTCTGTTAAAGTGGAATCTACTTTTAGATACTTTGAAATGGGAGTCTGGTTGTTGTTTTTTTTTATCCAGGATTTAAAAATATCTGAAGTCCAAATTTTAGAAATCTGTACATAATTGACATGAAGATGATATATCCAGACAATCTAAAGCTAGCAGATAGCAGTAGGTATTATGGAATCACAGAATCCCAGAGGAGTTGGGAGTGGAAAGGACCTCAAAGCTCATCCAGTGCCACCCCCCTGCCATGGGCAGGGACACCTTCCACTGTCCCAGGGTGCTCTAAGCCCCTGTGTCCAACCTGTCCTTGGACACTTCTAGGGATCCGGGGCAGCCACAGCTTCTCTGGGCAGTGCCAGGGCCTCCCCACCCTCACAGGGAACAATTCCTTTCCAATATCCCATCCAGCCCTGCCCTCTGGCAGTGGGAAGCCATTCCGTGTCCCTTGTCCCCAGTCCCTCTCCAGCTCTCCTGGAGCCCCTTTAGGTCTGGAAGGGGCTCTGAGCTCTCCCTGGAGCCTTCCCTTCCCCAGCTCTCCCAGCCTGGCTCCAGAGCAGAGGGGCTCCAGCCCTTGTGATAAGGAAATTACATCAGGAACAGGTAGACAGGGATGCTTTTCCCACTGCCTGATGCTGATCCTGGTTGGCTCTCTCTGGGATAAGGCTGGGATAGGGAGGAAGTGCTGTGCAAAGTGCCAGGCTGATCCTGCAGGCAGCTCCTCACCTGGGACTGATGGAGCATCAGGTGGATCCTGCAGATCCCACCCTGAGTCTCCCAGCACCCTGGGGGCCCTGGGAATGTTGGTAATGGAAGCCCCGAGCTGTGTGTTGGGGTTTGCTCTGCACTGGGCACCAGGAGGTATTGAGTGGCCACCAGCAGAGGCCTTCTGGCACCATCCAGAGGAGAGAGCCTGAAATAGAGCTGGGTCTGGGAATGTCACTCCTGGGAATGTCACTCCGTGGGTGGCATCTGCCAGGGGACATCAGAGCTCAGCCTTTCCTGCCGGACACTGGAGAGGACAGACGGGCTGGGGCTGACCAGGAGCAGAGTGCCCAGGGACTGGGCTCCTTTGGGAATGGTCTGGACACTGCTGCTGCATGGGCCCACACTGCTCTGTGGGAGGCTGTGTTTGCCAGGTGGGTGGATGGGAGCAGGTGGATTCCTTGGGTTTCTGTCTTTCCGAGGTGCTGCAGGTGATCAGGTGTTGTTACTGCAGGTGTGTGCATGAGTTTAGTCCTGATTTTACCTGGCTTTCCATAGTTACTTCCCTTGGACCAATTGAGCTGATTTTGAAACCAGTTACAGTAAAATGGAATGAAAACCAGCATTAAATATGTGGGGTTTTTTCGCTTGGAAGAAAAAATAGGCATGAAAAATGTAGTACACATTCTCTTCCTTTAAGGTGTTTTATTTTTCTTTCCCTGCATTCTTTGTTGGGAAGACTGGCTGTGGGGGCTTCTGGCTCTCCTTGCCCAAGGAGGAAGGGAAGCAAATCTCCTGGAATGGGCAACTCCTCCTTGCTGTAATGATGCCAGTGCACGTTGACCTCTTGGATGGAGCGGGTGGCTTACTCCAAACCTCTGCTCGCTTGCATTTGCATGTAAAGGACTGTTTTATTCCAAAGTGACACATCTCCTGAGTTTTGTGTGGATGAAGTCATCACAGTCTGCTGGGGAGGCTGAAGATTATCATGTTTAGGAGGAGTTGCTGTATCCTCCCACTGCAAAGAATTAAGGAAAATAATGGCATAGGAAGTGGAGCACAATGCTTCCAGGGTTTGGCATTTGAGAAGTGGTGTAATGTCATCTGGATATCAGCCTGTTAACACCTTGAGGACCACAGCTTCCTGTTTAAACACTTCTTAGGTATTTTGGCTTCTATGATATCTTCCTAATTATAAATTCAGTGTTGCTTTTTGTGTTAACAGCTGCTGAGCAGTAGAGACCTGGGAGGGTTTGGGTTGGAAGGGACCTTCAGGACCATCCAGTTCTAAACCCTTGCCATGGCCAGGGTGCCACTCACTAGAACAGGTTGCTCAAAGCTCCATTCAGCCTGGCCTTGAACTTTTTTACTTTTCCTTTTATGCTTTTACCTTCATGTTAACCAAACTGTGACCTGGTGGATTTATCTTTACAAGGTCCAGGGTAAGAGAGCAGTACCAAGCTCTTGTGAATACTGCACCTGAGTATCTTCAGATTCTTGTGAGGTGTTTGTGTGGATTCTAATGGAAAAGAAAGCTTGAACCCCATCCTGGTTCTCTCTAGAGAACTCTCTAGGTACTGGATGCTAGGGTGGGCTCCTGGCTTTGGTGGAACCCCCCACTAACATCTGGACTCTGGAACATCTCTGGAGCAATCAGGAATGTCAAGGGCATGAGAGGGCCTTGCTATTGCAGATGTGCCAGCCTCTTCCAGAGCTGAGAAAGCCACCAGCCTGACCTATTTCTACTGCATCCAAAGCAAGGAGTCAGAATTAAGGCAATTTAAATACATACATACACATATATATATATATATATATATATACACCAGACCATCCTGGTGCTGGTGATGCATGATGTCACCCACTGGCAAGGCAAGGTGTCTCATTTCAATATTAGCTGTAGTTGTAATCCTAATAATTAAAAAATTCCCCCATATGAACAGGATTGGATTAACTTTCACCTAAACGTGTGTTTGGATAACTCTGGCAGATCCGTCCCTTTTCCACTTGTCTCCCCTCCTCCTGTCCCCTGTTCTGCCCCTGCATGGCTGCAGTGTTTTTGTTTGTCCCATCCACCTTTAAAGTATGAGTAAATGGTGCTCAGAGCCTGGTTTGCTCCCGTGGAGTTCCACGGGCCGGGGCAAGGCGCTGGATTTTTACAGCAGTCGCAGTCGGTTCCAGTTGGAGCCATAATTGGTATTTTGGCTTGATAGCTGCTGTAAATCTCCGAGAAGGGAAGAGAAGGATGCTCTCATTTTGTTAGGCTGCCTCTCTTTCGGATGCAGAGTGCATCTTCCAGCTCTCTGGGCTAATTAAAATGCCATTACAGTACATGTGGTGCTACAATACAGTCTAGGGAGACTTCCAAAAATAGATCCTTGAGTGCAGACAAATTAGAGAGGAAATATGCACTGAGCATTTTCTCATAGGTTTAAAGAGAAATAATCCATTTGCTGCCCTAATTGCTTTCTTGTAAATGTTGAGGGGTTTTTCCCCCCCTTCTGTAAATTTTGAGTGAGCAGACAAATAAATAACGCGTCCATGATAATTAGCGTTCTCATTACTAATATTGTAACTTGTCACACACACTTGATATGTAAGTCAACATGTTCCAGTGGCCTGTGCTTAACGGTCAGGGGTGGAGACTTTTTATTGTTTTATTTTTACCAGCCTGTTTTAGCTGCCTGGTATCCCAAGGCTCCAAGGGCTGTGCATGATCTGTTTTTTTAATTCAGCCAAACGCTCAAGCAGAGCCACCCATGGACCCTCCCCAGATTCTGCTGGGAAGCAACGCAGAGAAATCCTGTTTGCACATTATCCTTCCCCCCCAGCCCAGCTCGAGTACAAAATGCAAGGTGCTTTTTATAGCCTGACTGTGAATACTGAGAGCAGGGGGGAAAGAAACCCCACGTTCCCGTGCCTGGAAGAAATCCATGGAATTGCCATGGGCTGACATGTGTAAGGGACTCAGCACAGAACTGCTGGGCAGTGCCAGCACCAGCCAGGAGCTCTCATGTGCAGCAGCCTGGGCCTCTGTGACAACAACCTGATGGAAAGGGATGAAGCTTGTGCTGGCTTGCAGAATCCCAGAATGATTTGGGGCCTCAAAGCTCATCCCATTTCACCACCTGCTACTATTCCAGGCTGCTCCAAGCCCTGTCTAGCCTGGCTTTGGACACTTCAGGGATCCAGGGGCAGCCACAGCTGCTCTGGACACCCTGTGCCACGGCCTCCCCACCCTCTGAGTAAATCCCCTGCCTGCTCAGAAGCCCCTGGTTGCTATTGTGCAGTGAGGTGCTGTCCAGAAGATTTATGAGTAAAGGAGACAGAAGTTGGTCGAGTGGTCTCAAAATCTCAGCTTTAGCAGAAAACTGCTCATCCTGACAGACATCTCTGGGCCACTGTGTTGTCTTCCCTCAAAGGAGAACAGGCTGATGCTGGCAAAAGTGAGTTCTGCAGACCCCTCTCAGTCTCATTTCTAAAAATCTTCTCTCTGAGGTTTCTCCTTGGTTGCCCACAATTCATCTTGAGGCATTGAAGCTAAAGCTGTGGCCACCGAGGCTGCCATGTCCCCAGGGATGACCTTGCACGTGCCCCTGCTGGCCCATCCAGGAGAAAACTTGGATCCTCTGCATTGTCACTCAAGGGGGACTGCTTGGGTTTGGGAAATCCTTTGCCTCTTCCTTCTTCTGGCCTTGCTTGGCCAGGTATTTCCCATTTGCACTTTCTTCTATCATTATCACAGTGGGAAGGTTTTACTCCTTTGTCACTGCATCTCTCATCCATCTGTTTTTTTTTTTTTAGCTTTATTTCTGCATTTCAAGCTCCAGAGGGACAAATCTGAGTCAGTAATGCTGATTTTCTCTACCTCTTGCTCCTGCCTTTCTCCCTGTCTATCCTGAAGTTTTACTTCTACACCTCTGTGGAACTTCTCTACTCTGTGTGTTCTTTAAAGATAATTTTTAGTTGCTCATTGCTTCACTCCAGGAATTCAGGTAGGCCAGGGTGATTTGCATCAGGTTGAAAGATCTGAATACATGAAAAACTATTTAAATAACCTCTTTGTTCCCAGTTTTGCCCTGCATTTTTAAGCCCTTCAGAGTTAATTACAGTCGGACTGCTTGCAGTGTTCATTAGGACCTCACTGAATGTTTCAGCCTTCCATTTCTCTTCATTTTTTGTCTTTTTTGAGTGGTGACGTAGTATTTCCCTGGCCTCATCTGGTTTGGTTTTGCCCTGGATGGATATGATGATCTCAGAGGTCTTTTCCAATCTTGACAATTCTCTGGTTCTGAGAAATTGTTCATTTTGCTGCTTCATCTCTTCCAAGGGTTTTTATCTGTCATGTTTCTGCTTTATTCTGGGCTGAACTTGTGAACATTTTGCCTTTGTTTTTCTATTTTCAACATCTTTAAATCCTGCAAGCTCAGCTACTTCCAAACCTGTCCTGGCTAAATTTTCTGAATAACTTAAACAACTCTTTGGAACAGATTAAAATAAAAAAACAAAGTGTTCAAGTTTCCATCAATGAATTATGGCTTCATCTTGTTAATTAATGAGTAGAAGTGCCCATCTGGAAATTGAGCTACACGAAATGTTCCCTGACTCGAGCTATGAATCAGCCAGGCTGGTGTCTGCTTCCCTCCAGGCTCAGTGGACAGAGCAGTTTGTCGCAGAGTTTTGGGGAAATCATCAGGCTGATTCATACAGAACCAATTTGAGAGGATGTTTTCTTGCCAGTTCTGTTCAGTAGCTCAGGACCAATTTGGCCAGCAGAGAGCTGGGGAATATTTTGTAGCTTGTCTGGGCTGTCTCAGTATTCAAACCAGGGTTTGTGGCTTGTGAGAAGAGTCAAACCCTGATTGCATGCAGTGCTCCAGCAGCTCCCTGTGCTGAGGGAGGACTCCAGAGATTTAGAGCTTCATTTTTTGTTTCATATTTTATATTTTATTTTATTTTATTTTATAGAACTTTATTCGGACAGCAAAGACAGAACCTTGGTCTTGGATAGCTCGGTTTTGCATCAAGTGTTTCAGGTGTCAGTGCTTTAAAAGGTGTTCCTAAATGTTCTGCTGTGATTAATCTAATACTGATTTTGAAACAAAGACTTCAAAGTGTTGGTTTATGGATTTGAGTTTTGGGCTTTTTTGAGTGGAAAAAATAATGTACTTTATTTCTTAGAATTAAACAAGTCTTAAAAATCCCCCAAATTGATCTGGATTTGTCTCACAGAACACCTGGGTGCTGCTACAGGGCTGTTTTGTCCATGAGTTCTCCTCTGAGAAAACATCTTTGTCTGAAAGAGCCCAGCAGAGAAGAGACTTTGCTCCCCAGGAAAGCTGGGAATTTTCTTGGGCTGTTCTCGCCACTGGCTCTGGAGCGCCTGGTGGCTCAATGAAATTTAAAATGGTGATGTTTTGCTCTTCCTCTTTCATGCAATATAGTCACTGGAGGTGAACCCAGGCAAGACATGGAGAAGTCCCCAGCTGTGCTTTCTCTCCAGAAAAACGGAGAAAGCAAGGAGAAGAAAACAAATCTTAACGTTTTTCTAACACTCTCCTTTCCCTGAGAGCCATGGGGTGGCTTCTTTGATGTCTCCAGACAGGGTTTGGCTTGATCCTATCAGAGCTGCAGCACAGAAAGGGGCTGGAGGGGAAGTGAGACAGACTGGCAAAGGTGGAACAAATAGGTTTGAGATAAATTTTCTGTATCCCAGGGTTCATAATTGCACTGAAAACATAATTTAGCATTTTTTACTTTGGCTTTTCGGGGAGGGGAATGGGTGACTGGAAACTCAGGTGTGGCAGTCTTCAGTGCTGGTTGTTCTGTTTAACTCTACATGGATGCAAGATACAATCTTGGAAATATTTTAAATAGAGAACTGCTTCAGCAAGATGGATTTGTGCATCTCATTTACAAAGTATGTTTTTAATGCCTTTCTGAAATCCAAACTTATGCAAAATGGGGCTTCTTATGCATGTCTCTGCATTTTAATCTCCTGCAGTGATTTGTCAGTTTTCTTTAACATCTCCCTGGCATATTCCAGCCATTCCTCAACTTTGCTCTGTGGGGCTGTGTCTCTGCCTTGGCTCAGTTCTCCCAGCAAGGAAGGAATTGCAGTTTAGTTGTTCTCTGGTAAGGTTTGTGAGCTGACATGCTTATTTCCTCAGCCTGGGATCAGCACTACTTGTTCTGTTTGGGACCAGGAAACTCTGAGTGTAATTCAGGATAGAGTCTCTTTTATTTTCTGCTTTAGCTATCCTGGGAATGTTCTAATTTCCATTGATTTGTGCTACTTGTGTTTCTGCTCTGCATCGATAATTGGTTACTGATTTTTTTTTTTTTCTGTTTGGAATGGCTCAAAATAGCTCAGCTACTCGAAGTGTTGATGTGATTTTATTTTCTTTTTTCCCCCCTCTTTCCAGATGGGCTTTCTGGCAGAGACCAGCCAGTGGAGCTGTTGAATCCACCTCGAGTGAACCACATGCCTAGCTCTGGTAAGGAAAAAACCTCCTATTAAACCTGGTTGCTGTTCTGGGGGGCGCAGGAAAATGCTCTGCAGCTCTGCCTTGTGAGTGGGAGAGCAGAATGCAAATGCCGAGTGCTGGAACGGAGTCTGTTAGGACTTGCACACCTCTGCTTTCCCAGGCTGGGAGAGTGGGATTTGGGAATGGAGCACAGCAGCCCTGGAAGCCTTGCAGGGGGCTGAGGGGAGCCCAGCCTGGTGGGCAATGCCTTGGAAAGGAGAGGACAGGAGAACAAAGCAGCATCTGAGCGAGTCCTTTCCCAGCCCAGAAGGAGGTTTGGGAGCTGCTGCTCTCATTAGGGAGAAGGAACAGGGAGCCAAGGCCGGGCTGATCAAAGTGTGTCACGCTGGGCTCTGGGCTGTTTGCTGTTCTCCCTCTCCTAATGATCCTGCCACGGCATCTCCTGGGGCTTGTCCTCCTGCTCCTCGTCCTGGCTGCTCCTCACCCAGCTGAGAGAGCTCTTAGAGCTCAGGGCTGCAGCTCTGCGAGTGATGCAAACCAAAGTTCTGCTCCCTGCACCTGGAATTCTGTGGGAAACAATCTGCTGCTGGCTTTTGTGTTTCCCCCTTCTCTCTTCCAAGTACAAGCAGATATTTATACCAGGGGTGATAGGATATAGCAAACATTATCTACTCTTCAGGGAGCAGCTCAGATCTTCCAAACCCCCAACTTTCCCTTCTCTGTTGCCTTCCAAAATGCCCTCAGGCCCTTTTCTATTAAGGATGAGATCTTGCAGGAGATCTGAGCACTTCTGGTAGTGCCAGTTGGAAAGATGTAAATGAAGTTTATTCAAAACAACTTTGGTGCACTGGAAGGGGGAGGAAAAAGTGGACTGCGACCTAACCTAGATTTTTGTGGACTTAAATGCCTATCTAAGGGAAGGAAACTTTAGGGAGGTGGAGTTGTTACATTGGGGGAAGAAAGGAAGAGATGGTTGTTTACCAGGCATGGGCGCTTGGCTTTGGGTTCTGAGAAATCCCTCTCCCCTCCGTGTGCTCCCAAACGTGTCCATCAGGTAAGGGAGGTTCTCTTTTCCTAACCTTCAGAGGGATTCTCATTTTAAAATCACTGTGGTAGCACAGGTCAGCTTACAAGTTTTACTGCCCACCTCGGTTGTGAGCCGGGTTGGATTTTGTGGCTCTGTGGAACATCAGCCAGGATTGTGAAAGGGATGGGTTTGAATCTTCTGTCCCTTTATTTTGGTATTAATTTGCTTGCTGGTTAAGTTTAATGTTTCCTTTTGAGGTATTTCAGGCCAAAGGCTGGTGCTGGTTGAGAGCTTGGGGAACTTGATGGTAGAGTCTGTTCTGGCTGTTTTTCCCCGTGTGAAATGAGGCTGTTGGAGCCATACAGGATTTAGGGAGTTCTTGCTGTTTGGACTCCATTTTGATATTTTTAATAGCTCACCTCTGTGCTTTTGGGAAAACAGTGAGGCAGGGTTCCCCGGGGAGCTGTGCTGGTGTGAAGTGGGTGGGATGGGAGATGGGAATGATTCTCCCAGTAACTGAGCTGTGGGAATGGAATTCAGGCTGGGAGAGCTGGGGGTGCTCACCTGGAGAGGAGAAGGCTCCAGGGAGAGCTCAGAGCCCCTTCCAGAGCCTAAAAGGGCTCCAGGAGAGCTGGAGAGGGACTGGGGACAAGGGATGGAGGGACAGGACACAGGGAATGGCTTTAAGCTGAAAGAGAGTAGATTTAGATGGGATATTGGAAAGGAATCCTTCCCTGTGAGGGTGGGGAGGTCCTGGCAGAGATTCCCAGAGAAGCTGTGGCTGCACCTGGATCCTTGGAAGTGCCCAAGGCCAGATTGGACAGGACTTTTGGAGCAGCCTGGGACAGTGGAAGGTATCCCTGTCCATGGCAGGGTGTGGCACTGGATGACCTTGAAGTCTTCTTCCCACCCAACCCATTCTGAGATTGCCATGCCTGGTTTTTATCATTCTTGTCTTTAGGATTTTGCTGTGTATCTTTCTAAGAGAAGAAAGGAGAAGTAACACCAAGTATTGGTGGAAAGACAAGTTGTGTGTGGGATTGTTCCAAGTCTCAGGCATGACTGAAATAATGGTGTTAAAAAACAGCATAAGGAAAAACAAATTTGCTCAATTGTGTCCTGGCATATTTTGTTTAAAACATTCTCCTGCCCTGGTCAGGGTAAGGTTGAATAAACTTGAGTGGTCGATGAGCTTTTATGCTGTGTTTCTATTTCAATAAAATCACTGGGGTGTGCTTGTAGGAAACCAAAATGTTTTTCTCTTCACCACAAACCAAGTGAAGGAGAGGTTTGACCCTTGTTAGTTGTTTTTCTCTGATGTGAAATGGTGAGAAAGTTCTAAAAATCCTCTGTCCTGCAGAGCATTTCAACTCCAAACCAAGAAATATTTACAGCAATTTTATGAAATGGTTTTTAGGAGTGAATTTAGTTGAATAGAACTGAGTTCAGTCATCGGCAGTGAAAATTATTTCTATCTTCTTTTCTGTATAAATTAAGGAATAATTGGAGGAAGGGAAACATTTTCCCTTTTTAAAGACGTATCACCCATAATTAGCGCTTCTGAATTTCTGAGGTGCTCGCAGAAGTACAACAAGACAAAGCCCCCACAGCCCACATCCTGCTCAGGAGTACAATAATCATCAGTTTGATAACTCTGCCTGCTCTGCCTCGGGCTCCTGAGGATCCCTGCGCCTTTGGCCTGGGGGAGGAAAAGGAATAAATTAACTTTATTGAGCTACCTTGCTTCCCTTAATCCTTTTTTTTTTTTTTT
>VYXF01006657.1:73616-92337 GCA_013397295.1 Polioptila caerulea
TTTTTTTTTTTTAATAATCAGAAGCTGGTGAGGCTCTGGTAGAGATTTCCCACAGAAGCTGTGGCTGCCCCTGGATCCCTCGAAGTGTCCAAGGCCAGGTTGGACATTGGGGCTTAGAGCACCCCGGGATAGTGGAAGGTGTCCCTGCCTGTGGAAAGGGGCTCGAAATGGATGAGGTCCCTTCCAACTCAGAGCATTAAGTGGGAGATTTCAGTTCCCTGCTGCTTTTTCTGCTTCCAAGATCTAATTATCCACTCTCACTTCCACAGTCATTCACCAAAAAAAAAGATGTTGATGTATGTAGGAATAAATGGTTTGTATGAGCCTCTGGACTAATATTGTCCTTTGATTTTGCAGTCAGAGATTAATCCGTGTTAGCTCGAGAACAACACGAAGTTTTGTCGTGTCCCAGAAGAAGCTACCCCTCAGAAAGGCTTTCCATTAGTGTTTAAAATATCCTGATATATAACATGGATATGTACACGAAGCCCAGGATGGGGGAGAAACCCATCCAACCTCCCCAAATTACCTTCAAAAGTGAGTTCTGGGAAAAATAATTTTGATGTCACAACCGTACAGATTGAATCTGAGCAGATTCAATCCATTCCTCTTGTTGGGTTATTGAAAAGCTGCAGCTCTTCTTGTCAGGCTTGGTGTGACCATTTAGATACTGTGGTGTAAGATTCCCAGAGAAGCCGTGGCTGCCCCTGGATCCCTGGAGGAGTTTAAGGATAGGGCTTGCAGCAACCTGGGCTGGTGGAAGGTGTCCCTGCCCATGGCAGTGGATGGGCTTTGAGTCCCTTCCCACCCAAACCATTCCATGATTCCAAGGTAACAGAGAAACTGCTGCTTAAAGCCTCGAGAGTTAAAATCAGCTCAAGGTTATATTTCCTGCTGTACTTATGATTTATTAATATTTGTTTTTCATTTCCAATCCTGAGCTAAATGGACCAAGGGTAGCCCATGCAGTGACAGTAAAAGGAATGTTTCATCTGCTGAAGGCACTCCTGGAGCCCAGCCTCAGAGTCCTTCCTCAGCAGGGAAAGCCCTGCACAGCCCTTCAGCCAATTCCCCGATTTTCACAGAGAATTTGCTGAACTGCTGTGCTTTTATTAAAAGCCCTTTGCAGTCAGTAAATTTGGGGTTATTTGCGCAGGAGAGGGGAAGGAACTGCCGCATCTAGAGGCTCTGGACAGCTCCCTGCAGAGGAGCAGGGATGTTCAAGGTTCAGAAGCTCTTTTCTGGACTAATGCTGTCCCCAAACTCATGTTTTGTTGGTCATGGGATAATTTAGTGACCTTCCAACTCTGCTTTAGCACTTTGTGCATGTGCAGGGGTGTGTGTATGGAAGAGGGATGAGCTTTTTGGCCACCTCTGTCTCAACTTCAGTGCCCATGTTCCACATGGAATTAAATCCCTCCTCTAGCTTGGGAATCAGAGAACCCCAGACTGCTTAGGAAAGGACCTCAAAACCCATCTTGTCCCATGGGCAGGGACACTTGCCACTCTCCCACGTTGCTCCAAACCCTGTCTAAGTGTCCTGGCCTTGGGCACTTCCAGGGATGAGCAGTCCTGAATTGATCTGGTGCTGGAGCCCAGAATGTGAATATCTTGATCCCCGTGGGTTGGGAAGAGCAGGAGCCCACAGCTCCTCAACTCTGCTTTGTTGTCTTTTGTCTCAGAAAACGTATTTATCTGTCATGATTTATCTGTCTCCTTTCTTACCCACGAGGAAATGGTTATCAATTGGAGGAGCTGGCATGAATTATTAATGATTATCTGTCTTTTAACAGCTGAAAGCATCTCTTAAATGTGAATCTCTTGAGTGCAGCACTGGTTTCCTGGATGAAAGGCAGGAAAGTTTGCTCTGCTGCAAGCCCCAACTTGCTGTTTTTCTTTCTTCTTCCCTCACCTCGCTTGGTTCATTAATTCACATTCATCAGCTCCGGAATTCACTGGATTCTCTTAGTCCTGACTCTTCACCAAGTGTTATTTTCAAAAATAAGAATTCTCTCTGATTCCCTACCACAGGAAAGGTTGTTTTGTGCTTTTGATTTATAGAAAAGCAGGTGATAAAGGGAAGAGCCTTTGAATGCTCAAACTCTGTGAAGAAAACTTAGGGAAGGAGGAGATGGCAGAATGCGAGCAGGCGTGGAAAGGCTCCCTTGAATGGTTATTCAGGAATTTGTTCCTCTGGCTTTACTAAAAATAACAGCACTGTGTGGTGAATGAAAAGTGATAAATGTTTCGTGGGAATTGGTCATGGATTGAGGCCTTCCTTGGGGAAAAAATTCCTTGTGCCTCAGATGGGACCTTGGAGGCCCCATCTTGTCTGCCATGTGTGTTTGCAGCCTGAGTGTTATACCTGGGTTTGCAGCCTCAAAGAGGTCATTGGGGTGAAATCTCTTGTTGTTTTGCTTTTATTTCGTTCTCAGTCCCTTCACTCTTTCAAGGTAATGCTCGTCCTGGGGCTGTGGTGGTCTGACACACTCTGTACTCGATTCTTCTTTTCCATCAGCTTCCCCAGACAGATGGATGCATTAGCTGAAGGATGAGGATGGACTGTCCCAGTATTTCCAGGGGCTGTCTTTCCTTTGTCTTCCTGCCCTTTATATGGAGCACTGCAGAGCTCCCCAGGGTGCTTTCTGCCAAAAATAACTGGGGGTAGTTCATTGCTGAGGGGGAAAGAGCAGCCACCTGCATTCCAAGGATTTCAGGAATTCCTCTTCTAGCACAACACGCATTTATCAAGATCCTGGAGGCTCTTCCCCAGTATATATTGATTTTCAGGGCTATATTTGGCTCTGCTTTGTCGTTGGGCAGTGGAGGGAATATCAGGTGAATGTTTTGTGCAGTGATGCCTAAAATACAGCAACAGTCTCCTGATGCTTCCCTGGGGAATTGCTGATGGTTCATTAAAGAGACCTTTCCTTGTTGCCCAGAGCAGCTGTGGATTCCCCATCCCTGGCAGTGTCCAAGGCCAGGCTGGAGCACCCTGGGACAGTGGGAGGTGTCCCTACCCATGGCAGGGGGTGGAATGGGATGGGCTTTAAGGACCCTTCCAACCCAGGCCATTCCATGATTCTGTGATTAAGTATCTCCTCCTTTGGCTTAACTAATATCTTGTGATCTAAACCACTTAATCATCATTACTTTTCCATCTGTTTCTCATTCAAGGAATTGTGTCATATCAGATGATTCATTCATATTTGATTAGAGATTTCATTATGAGCTGGCCTGAAGTTTTTTGTGATCTGATGAAAGGCTTTGGAATCACTGATTTGGAACTGCAGTTGTAATATGCAAAGTAAATGCACGTTTTGATGATACTTTTCCTAGGTACTTTTTACAGCTCTGACAGTTCTTGCCAGTGAATTGTATACATTAATTTTTTTTTTTTTTTTAATTTCTAATGAAATGCAGTGATATTTTCCATTGGAGAGAGGAACTCCCAAGCTACTACCAGATTTCTCCAGGTTGTACTGAATGACCAAACAGTGAAATTTAAGTCAAAACTTGCCTTTTTTGACCCATTTATAATCCTGCTTGTAGACAGTCACACTGTAATGATATGAATGAAGCTTTTGAAGATCCTGAGTTGTCCTGATTAAGTGACATATGGGAGGCTTTTTATTTTCTCTGAGGACATTCACCTGCCACCTGTGTACAAATCGATCCTCAGCTTAAGTAATTTACTACAATTTTTTTAACATTTTCTTTTCAAAAAACAGACCAAGTGGTTGCAATCATGTATTTTTAACAATACTAATGGGGCAGAGTGGAGGTGTTTGCCCAGGGAGTGCTGGGACTCCGATGGATCTGGCCAGGTGCAGGTGGAGGTTTGTCCCTCTGTTTCTGAAACCCTCCCCTGACAAGCAGTGGGGTTTTCTGTTTGTTTTCTGCTGGCACAAGGGGCTGAGTAAGGCTCTGGGGTTCAGCAGCAGCTTTGGGAAGGTGTTGGTGACACACTGAGAGGGAAAAGTGAGTGCAGCCAACTCCTGCCCATCCCCAGGAATCGTGGGAGCTGCTGTGCCTGTCACTTAAAGGGGACCTTTCTTAGGGTGGCATCAAGCCTCAGCCCAGTGTGGATCAGGGGGATTTTGCTGAGCTGAGCAGCAGAGTTTTGCAGGTAAAACTCAGCTCAGAGAGTGGCAGGAATTCCCTTCACACAAGAATATGCTGCAGCTCTCAGACAGATTCCCCTGACAGACATGGCTGGCTGAGTCCTGGGGTCCAGCAGCACTTGGACTGGATACCTCCAAACACTCAGGAATCACAGAACCCCAGGATGGTTTGGGCTAAGGGGGATCTCAAAGCTCATCTCATCTGAGAAATCACAGAACCCCAGGATGGCTTGAGTTGGGAGGGATCTCAGAGCTCATCTCATCTCATCTCAGACATCACAGAATCCCAGGATGGCTTGGGTTGGGAGGGATTTCAAAGCTCATCTCCTCCCACCCCTGCCCTGTGCAGGGACACCTTCCACTGTCCCAGGTTGCTCCAAGCCCCAGTGTCCAACCTGGCCTTGGACACTTCCAGGGATCCAGGGGCAGCCACAGCTGCTCTGGGAATTCCATCCCAGCCCCTGCCCACCCTCACAGGGAAGAATTTCTCCCCAGTATCCCACTTAACCCTGCCCCTGCTTCTGATTAATGACTTTATAGTGGAAGCAGGATCTTGGGAGCATCTCCCAGCTCTGTCCCTGGAACTCAGCCAGACCATGGTGTCCAGGTGGCCACTCCAGTGGAATTGTGTGTGTGTGTGAGGGCATTCAACCTCACAAATCATGTTTTGGGCTTCAAAGCCAGCTCAGATGTTCCAGAGGGAATGGCTCCTTGTCTCCCTGTCCTGCCTGTGATAGTCCCTGGAGTCTGAAAAGCTGACAGCTTTTCCTAGTGGGAAACACCAGGCCTGACCCTCAACCAAGTGTTGTGCTGGCAAAGTACAACTGAATATTATCCAAAAAATACCTGTAACCCCGCTGTCAGACGTTCGATGCTGTGTTTGGAGGCATCAAACATTTTTATAGATGGAAAAAATAAAACTCCTTTCATGTTCCATGCAAATCCCCGAAACAGATTTGTACATACTTATATATGTACATATCTGTGTATATATTTGTATTACGCTTGTATAATCCCTGTCCCAGGGATTTATCATGTCTTGAATTAGTACTCAACAAAACTCAGATCCCTCTCCCCCATCCCTGGTTGTTCCTGTAACAAAGTCTCTAAAGCCTCAGGAGTTCCAAGCCCTTTGGGTTAGAGATAACTCTGTGGAAAAGGCAGAAGGAAGGGCCGTTACTAAAAAATAAGTAAATAGAATTAAAATAATCCACTCTGAAGAGCATTTCAGTCATTCAGGACACCATTCCCCCCTCCCTTTCCCAAATATTAGCTCACAGGTGCCAACTGGACACTGTCAAGGTCGATGTGGAGTTTGCTCATTTCCCAAACCCCCCATATTTGTTGGATAATCTCTGTTTTCTCTTTAGTTTCAGCAGAAATTGTGTTCATGGGCACAGAGGGGGAGCTTTGGGGTTGTGCTGCTGTTTGCTGAGTTGGAAAAGGCTTGTTGCAGCAGAGAAGTAGAAAATGCAGTTACTTGGCAATTTGTACATCACCAAACCCCACCAAGTTCCTGCAGCTTGTAAATACTCATATACTCAAATATTCATGGACTTTGTCAAGCAAAAGGGTTTTTTTGCACTGTTTCTCCCAGGCTTAGCAGTGCATACTTTTCCTTGTTGCTTTGTTTTTTAATTTTATTATATCTTTTTTGTTATTTTTAAGTAATTTGGGCTTCAGTGCAGAGATTTGGCCAAGTGTTCTAACAAAGTTACTGCTGCCACTCAGGATGCTGATGCAGGAACTACATCATAGTTCTATTCCACAGGAGAAAAACAAACTTTTAAGTGAGGTGTGTGAGGTGACAGACGAATGAGAATTACAGGTGATTTAAAAACCACCATAATATAAAGACAAATTCTAGTCCTTTCAAAGCAGCTTTAGCAGGGGTTTCAGACAGTCCTGGAGCACGGTGAATATTCCGTTTTTGTGCAGTTTAGAATGTGCTTTATGCTTTATCACCCAAAAGAAGTTCTTGCACAGGATAAGAATTTCAGCTTCTGAGGAGCTGTTATGTAACACAGGGTGCTGTTTACACCTTGGAATCAAATATTAACTGCTGGTTTCTACCCAAATGCTGCTTTACATCCAAAATCCTGAGCTGTGCATCTCTGGGTGGGTATGGCAGGTATTGAGGGCAGGTTTCCTTTCCAACCCAAACCATTCCATGATTCTTTGCAGGCCATGACTCCAGGCTCTCCTTTACTTTTCAAGGGATTTAGACTCCCTGGGCAAAGCAGTCTGAAGGAGTGCAGCATTTTACAGGAAGCTGAACTTGTTTCTTGTTTCTAAAGTGGTTTGTTTAAGCCAGTGCAAACCAGATCTCAGCACAAATGCTAATTTTGAGACGCTGATCTCCACAAGCAGCAGATATTTAGTCTTACACGTGCCAGATGGGTTTGCTGCTGGCATCACTTGTGAGATTATGGTCAAAACAAGGACAAATCTGCTATAGAATTCCAAGACCTGACTGAATAATTTTGTGTTTGCCTTCCCAAGGATCAGTTAGTTGTCACGGTGCTTTTTTTTGTCACTGTCAGCGTTGTAAAGCTCCTTCAGGCTCTGAGATAGGCTGGCAGTGGAGAAGAGGCCTTGCAGTGAAGGATCTCTCCCACCTCAGGTTTCTTTTACATAATTCATTTTCATAAGCTTAGTATCTTTTTTATTTTCTCTTAAGGTCATTGTAGAATATTGCCAAACTTCTGGGCCTGCAGGAGAGCTGGAGAGGGACGTTTTACAAGGACACTGAGTGACAGGCCAAGGGAGAATGGCTTCCCACTGACCAGCCCCAAGCTTTTGCTGAGCCCTTTTCCCATTATCTAGGAGTATTCTGTATTTCCACTGGGATGATATAAAACCAAGCTGCTGCTGGTTCCAGCATCTCCCAATTCATGTGTGGCAGTGAGGATTTCAGAAACAACACTTCCCTTGAGCAGAAATCAAGGCAGATGGTAAAACCAAGTGACCTACAAAACAGAACAAGTTTTCTCACCAGAAATGTACAGTACAAACAAATGTACTGTCACCTAAAAATACTGAGATGGCGTTTCTGACAGAGTGATGATCGTACAGGGAAGTCAAAGTTTGGCTAAGGTCAGGAATGAATTTTGATTCCTCTAAAAACACGCTGGTGATCAAAGTGACTGTAACGTGCTCCAGCCTCTTGTTCCTTCCTCCTTGGAACTTGGTTTGCTTGGGTTTGTCTGGTTCTGTTGGGTCTGTAAATCAAGTTATTATCTAAAACTGCCTCTTCTGATGGGAGCATCTCAGTGTCTTGTGGCCAACAGCACTGGTCTGGACAGTTTGTGTTATTTTCCTCTGAAAATTGGCCCAACTTCCTTTCCATTAGTCCCTTATGGATCCATCCTCACATAGGACAGAACCATGGAATCACTGAAACTGGAAAAGACCTTCTGAGTCCAACTGCTCCCCCAGCACTGCTACCACTAAGCTGTGCCCCCAAGGGCCACATCCACGTGACTTTTGAACACTTCCAGGGGTGGTGGCTGCACCACTGCCCTGGGCAGCCCATTCATTCCAAGGCCTGACCACCATTTCAGGGGAGAAAGTTCTCCTGATTCCTCCCCTGGCCCCACCTGAGGCCGTTCCCTCTCCTCCTGTCCCTGTTCCCTGGGAGCAGAGCCCGACCCCCCCGGCTGTCCCCTCCTGTCAGGAGTTGTGCAGAGCCAGAAGGGCCCCCCTGAGCCTCCTTTGCTCCAGGCTGAGCCCCTTCCCAGCTCCCTCAGCCTCTCCTGGTGCTCCGGCCCCTTCCCAGCTCCCTCAGGGCTTCTCCAGCCTCTTGCCAGCTCCATTCCCTTCCCTGGACATGCTCCAGCCCCTCAGTGTCCATCTCCTCTAGCTTCATCCCTCCCTCATTTTTCAGGCATGAGTTCTGGGCCCTGAGCACCTCATGCACGGTGAAGTCCTTATGGAATCTCCAGGCTTGGGATTCGTGGCTAGGAGCTGTTTACAGTGCACACAAGGGAGTGCATACAGTTTACAGAATCACCAGGTTGGAAGAGACCTTCAAGATCATGGAGTCCAACCCATGCCCTAACACCTCAACTGCACTGAGTGCCACATCCAATCCTTTTAAAAGAAGTTCCTTTGTGTTACTTTAGCTTTACTCAACTCCCATGCCACAAAATCTCCAATAGCCAACTCATGGCAGATTTCACAAATAAGCAAATCTCACGGCCCCTGCCAAAGCAGGGCTGTGCAGTTCAAGGCTGCTGCCCTGAGCGAAGCCAACTTGAGGCAAATGGGCTGTGAAGTGGAAACATAGAGATGAAAACAGGCAAAATCACGGGAGGATTAGGCTGCAGTGATTTAAGGCAGTGATTTATTTCAGGGTGGAAACACTGACGCAGGGTTGAACGCACTTGGAGTTTGGCTCGTTATCTCCCTCGTTAGGAGGAGTGGTCTGACACAAGAATCCATCTCTGTGCAGACATTTCCATGTGCAAAAATATGGTAATAATGGCATTTTGGAAATGCTGTTCCCTGTGCTGGCTTCTTGGGCTGATCAGCTGGGAGAGCAGAGGGGCTTTTGTGGGTATCATGTCCTGTGGGCTTCTGGGATGCTGGGAGATGCACAGTCTGGAATTCACATAGAAAATATGGATACAGCTACCCAGGCTAGTGCAAGGTGTCCCCTGCCCATGGGACAAGCCCCATCCAACCTTGGACACTGCCAGGGATGAGGCAGCCACTACTCATGCAGCTCTGGGCAGCATTTTTATTCATGGTATTCTATGAATGTTTCAGCTGGTTTGGCTTTCCCTGCAGGGATGACTGCTTTCTGTAACCTTTTGGAGGAATGGGCTCCTAAACCTGAGAGATGACCCTGCAGAGTGCAGATCTTCATTAAAGTGGCCTGAAAATCAAATACAGTTGATGTAAGATGTGGTTTGCTTGGTGGAGAAGGGATTTGTTAAATGCCACAGCTGTGTATCGGTATCAAGCAGGAGTTTGACCTAAAGAGGGTTTTGGTAGTGATAATCTGTTTTCTTTGGAGCTTCTTTACATGGTGTTTTGGCCAGGAATGTTGAAGTGAACCAGTCATTTACTGCTAATACCCAGGCTGTGTAGTACTTCACGGAGGCAGCAGATAAGCCATTGCCATCCCTGCTTGCCTCCATATACCACTGAATCAGATTTAACCTCCTTAGACTTGCTTTGAAAAGCCTTCCTCTTCAGCTTGCCTCCTTCAACTGTTCCTCAGCTGCTGCCTGGATGTCCTTTTCATCTCTTTCTCCCAACTTTCCAAGTGCCTTTTGTCCGTGGTGCCCTCCTAAGCCTTGCTCAGCTAAATCCCTGAACCCTCTTCAGCAACTTCCCTGAGTCTTTTATCTTCTCCCAGTGCCCTGAAAATGAGTCACCGTTATTTTGGGTACGTATAGGAGCTCCATCCTTATATAGATATTTTATGTCTCTCACCTTTGGGCTTCTCACAGCATCCTGTTTCTTTTTGTGGAAGGATCAGGCTGCAAGTCGACTCCTTGGCAGGGAAGTTTGGTGCCTGAATGTAGCTGGAGCAGAGTTGTAGCCTCCCACTGAAAGAGGCAGACACCATTTAATTTGCCAGAATCCCTAAACCCTGTATTAGGTCCAAGTTTCACAGCTGAAGTGGCATTTTTAAGTGAGATAATCCAGAATTTATCAGGATTTCTGAGGGAGGACTCGCTCCCCTCTTGCTGGGGTTGTAGTAGATGCAGTGTGGGTGTATTGTGGTTTGGGAAGCTGCTTACCATGCTCAGCAGGCGACCACCCAACTCAGAGCTTTTAATAAAAGAAGCGGGAGGTTGAAGTCTAGAAGCTTCCAAGGACAAAATTAAGCTGTTCTCTTTGTTCATTCACAGAGGTATTTGTTCCTTAGGACAGTAAGTTTAAAATGAGTTGAAAAACAGCATTCAGAGAATCATAGAATCACAGAATGGTTTGGGTTGGAAGGGACCTTAAAGCTCATCCAGTCCCACCCCTGCCATGGCAGGGACACCTCCCACTGTCCCAGGCTGCTCCAAGCCCTGTCCAGCCTGGCCTGGGACACTTCCAGGGGTCCAGGGGCAGCCACAGCGCGCAGGCACACCCTGTGCCAGGACCTTAACAGCCCCCAGCCAGGAATCCCTTCCCAATATCCCAATATCCCATCCAGCCCTGCCCTCTGGCAGTGGGAAGCCATTGCCTGTGTCCTGTCCTTCCATGCCTTGTCCCAAGTCCCTCTCCAGCTCTGGAAGGGGCTCTGAGGTCTCTCTGGAGCCTTCTCCTCTCCAGGTGAGCACGCCTAGCTCTCCCAGCTCCAGAGCAGAGGGGCTCCTTCGCTCAGCACCCTCTGGGCTTGTTCCAGCAGCTTCGCATCCTTCTCATGCTGGGGGTTCCAGAGCTGGAGGCAGCTCTGCACGTGGGCTCTCACCAGAGCAGGGGAGAGATGGAGAATCCCAGTGAGATTCCTTGTGAGAAATACCTGAAACTCTTTACAGCCACACCTGGATTTAACCTGTTGTGTTGTTGTGTTTAAAGTCACCTGCAAGCTGATCCCTGCATGGCTCTGGCTCTGTTAGAGGAGCAGCACCTGGCTACTTCTGCTGAAGGAAAATGCCACAGGCTGGGCAGCTTTTCAGCAGAAGCAGCACTGAGTTTTTGTGCTGTGTCTAAAAGGCCACCTGGCGTCAGTGATTTGGGCAGAAATGCCAAGAGAAAGCTCACTTTGAGGAGTGTCGTGGGGAATCCTTGTCATGCATGAATCACTGCTGGCATGGGGAATGCAGGGAACATCTGCCCTCGCCCTTTAGGATCTGGGTAGCAGGCTTCTGGGTTTTAATGTGTTCCGTACATCTGGTGGGTCCTGGGGGGAAAAAATTGGAAAATGTCTGTTTTTTAAGAGAAATCTTAGCTCAGATGCGTGTTTTGGTGTGTGCATCCAGGAAGGGCAACCCCCGGCTGTTCTGCCAGAATAAAAAGTAGCTTTAGTGCGACTTTGTTGCATTGTACTGATGTATTACCAAAATTGTATCACAATGGTAAGGCCCTTTAAACCCCTGTAATCTTGGTTTCCCCCTCACTGTCCGTTTTCCCCCTACCTTCCCAGGTTAAAGCCCTTCCCTCTACCTTACCTGTCCTATCAATTGTCTCCCATGGGCCCTGGGCCAGGCCTCCCCCCTCCCTCCTTCCCTGGGTATAAAACTAAACCACACCTGGTATCCTGATATATCCTGGTATCCTAAACCACACCTGGTCTCTTTGCTCTCCTCTCTTTGCTCTCCTCTCTCTGCTGTCCTGCTTCCTCCTTGCCCTTCCCCCTTCTTTACCTCGTGGCTTTCTTTCCCCCCCTCTCCTCTCCCTGTTCCCTTAGGACTTAATTGTTATTAAACTCTTATGACTTTACTGCCAGGAGAGCATTGAGCTGTCTCTAATTTCTAACCACCTTAGTGTCCTTGGTGAATTGTGCCTAAGAGTTCGAGCTAACTGGGCTCAGCTCATTTTAAGGGCATTTTTGTCATGACTTCTCTGTGCTGTCCAGGGGTTTGAATGGGTTGAGGTTACTTGGATTTCTCTAGGAAACAGCCTGTGTTTGACACCCTCCTAAAAGGCTTTTTTTTAATGTGCATCCTCATTATATTGAATGGACAACAAGTACCATCCTGGTCCTAACGCAGCTGATACCTGAGTATAGCCATTATTTGGAAGTAAAGCCCTTCCAGAGGGGGCTACAGGAAGCTGTGAGTGACTTGCCCATTAAGATGGGCTTCTCTTCCACCATAGTCTGGATTTCTACTCAAAACTGCAGCTTTTGGCAATCTCTGAGTTTTCAAGAGCTGTGGAATAGCATTCCTGTTACAATTTGCTGTTTAGGTGCTGCTTTATTTCTGTCATGATGGAGGAGAAGGCATTGCACATTTTGAGGCTTGTTGGGAGTCCCTTGGCTGGTGACACAAGTGAGCTCACTCTCCTGCTATTAATAAACATTTATTTGCTGTTTGAAATACAGTGAGGCAGGTAATTCCTCAGAATTTTGTTTCACATTCTCTTTTGGCAAAGGGTAGTGGCCTTAAGCTGAAGGAGGGCAGGGATAGATGGGATCTTGGGAAGGAATTGTTCCCTGTGAGGGTGGGCAGGCCCTGGCACAGGGTGCCCAGAGAAGCTGTAGCTGCCCCTGGATCCCTGGCAGTGTCCAAGGCCAGGCTGGAGGAACCTGGGTTAGTGGAAGGTGTGCCTGCCCATGGCAGGGGGTGGGATGGGATGAGCTTTAGAACCCAAACCATGCTGTGCCACCAGCTCATCAGCTGGCTTTATTCCTGCCATTGGAGAGTTCACCCCTTGGGAGGCTCCAGGGAAAACTCCAGAGGCAATATCCAGGTGTTTGTCTAACCCCACCTTCCCTGGGAATTCCTCAAGTCCCCTGTGCTGACCCAACCAGGTGGATTATTTTTTTTCTCATGGGAAATTTTTCATATGTAGTCTCAGGATGAGACTTTCTGGCTCCTGCTCTATCTCTTCCATGTTTAATTCTCTTCTCCAAAGTGTCATTTTCCCTTGAAGGAAGCTCAGAGTGAGATTAGAGAGAAGCATGTGAGAAATCCATGTGGGTTTGGTTCTACAGAAGTGCAGCTGGGCTTCCTTCAACTCTGCTTTTTGTCCTAGGGATCTGCTGAGGGGAGAAGTTTTCTGTTCTGAAAGCAAGACAGATGGATCAAAGAGGTTCAAGTGCTGGGTAATGCCTAAAGCAAAGAGGCAGGTGAAATTACACTTCCAGGAATCACAGAAACCCAGAATGATTTGGGCTGGAAGGAACTTCAAACATCATCCAGTCCCATCTCCTGCCATAGGCAAGGACACCTTCCACTGTCCCAGGCTGCTCCAAGCCCTATCCAGCCTGGCCTTGGGCACTTCCAGGGATCCAGGGGCAGCCACAGCTTCCTGAGCCTTGTAAGAAGAGCTATACATTTATTTTTGTTATTTTCTGATTTAGATGGGTATTTTTTTCAATGGAAACTCAAATGGGTTTTGCTTATCCACTCAATGTAGGGAAAGGTTTCCCACAATTGCGTGAAGTTTGAAATAAGAAAGAGTCCAAGCTGACTCCTTTCATTCCATTATCTTTAATTTCACAAAAAGCTCATCCGAGACACTCATTTGTAAGAGATGTCACTGATGAAACCAGCGAGGAGATAAAGTGGGATAATGGTTGAAAAGGAGGTGGAGAAACTGGAGTGTCTCCCTTTGGAGCTGCTCTGTCCTGCACAGGCTCATCTGTTGGAGACATCTCTGTTGGAGACGCCTGTGCTGTCAAGGGTTTGATGCTGGCCTTGAACTCTCCATATTCTCATTAAGGAAATACCCCAGGATATTTATCCATGGGAGTTTATAATTTTCCAAACTCTGATGCCCTGCTCTGAGGCAAGAGGGGTTGGAACAAGATCCCTTCCAGCCCAAACCACTCTGGGATTCCTTGCAAACCCTGGAAAATGTTGTTTTCTGTCTTTTGTGGACATAGCTTGGTGGGTTTTCTTTTTCATCCAGTAAAGAGACATTTTTTAATGCTTTAAATCTAAGATGGAGACAGTAGGATAAGTGGTCTGCTCTTCAAGTTTTGGCTTCCTTATCGTCAGGAATAAAATTTCTGTGTAGGTTCCTAATAAATGCTAATTAGGTCTGTTCAGGGGAGGAATTAGGCTCAGGAAAGCTGGATATGTAGAAATCCAAAATCTCTGCGCCCTCATTATGTCTGCAGATCTTGGTAGTAATCAGAGAGAAGTTTCTTTGCGATGAATGAGTGAGTGACATTTAAAGCTCCATCTGTTGCCTGCGGAGTGGTGCCTCACGACGTGTTTCCATGGCTGATGGGATGATTAATTTTGGTTCCCATTCACAGAGCAGGAAATATTCCCCGAGCAGGGAGTGACTCCAGCCCTCGCCGAGCTGCAGCGAGTGTGCAGCTCGTGGGAAACCTCAGCTGCTGTTTACTCCTGGCTCCTGCTCCCAGACAGGATCCACCTGGGCTGTCCCAACATCCCTGGGGACCGCAGGGTGCTGACCTGCCTGTGGCTCCAGCTGGGCTTTAATGCTCAAGCTGGTTGGCTAATTCCAGCCCAAAGTACCCTCCGTGGGATCCTGGTCCTTGGAAATGGGATAACAGAGGTAAGAATTGAGAGGAACAGAAGTGACTGTTTCCTCCTGCTGTCCCACCCAGCAGGAGTTTGGAACCAGATGATCTTAAAGTCTCCTTCCAACCCAGGCCATTCCATAAATCTGTTGCAGTTCTTCAGTTTGGTGTGGATCCACGGAGGAGCAGGACTATGCCTTTATCCTGCCCCCACGTGATGCTTGGGATGTGCTCCAGAGGATGTTGTTGTCCTGGGAACTGCCCTGCTCCCACCATCTGCTCCTGGACAAGTTTGGGGTTCCTCTAGTCCAACTTAGCACAATCTTGTCTAGAGAATAAAAATTCGGAACTGAATGAAGCTGGTAACATGTTGTCTCCCCCCTCTCCTACGAATTTCTCCTTCTGTGTGGGACATGCACCGTGCTGGGGGTGGAGCCAGCTCCGAGGGTGCTGTGCCACGGCTTCGTTCCGCTTCCCCACAAAATCCACTGCTTTTATCCCGGCACTGCAGTCAGATACTGCAGTAGCTCGGTGCTATTTATAGCTCTGATCTCACCGTCTCACAGTATTTCAGGGAGTTTTGGTAATTTGGGGAGTGGGAGCCCCGCTGGAAAAGGATCCCTGGGTGGGCCGGGTGGCGGAGTGGATCCTGGCGCTCCAGCCCCTGCTGGGAGGGGGGATGGATTTAATTCACA
This sequence comes from Polioptila caerulea, assembly GCA_013397295.1. Taxonomy (NCBI): domain Eukaryota; kingdom Metazoa; phylum Chordata; class Aves; order Passeriformes; family Certhiidae; genus Polioptila; species Polioptila caerulea. The sequence continues at coordinate 88,541 of VYXF01006657.1, forward strand.
ATAATCCAGCGATGCTCGACTGACACATATCTTCCTGCCAGAATAAACCACCTCAAGTGCTCCCTTGGCTGTGCTTGGAGTCAGCAGTAGCTGCTTGCCTCCCTTTCCAGGCTGATTCTGAAGGAAAACTGGGGTGCTGGGCTATAGGAACAGTGTTCCCAGCCAGTGTCACACTCCCCACATGCCCAAGGCATTCCTGCTGGCAGCAACTTGGTGTTTAAATGTCTTTCAGAACACAGGGAATTACTAAAAAATAACCCAGACTGTTGCTGGGCACTGAGGACAGCCCTGAGGAATAAAGTCAGGGAATAAAGAGATGATTTTTTTGCTTTTCCCTAAGGATGACAGAGCTGAGAGGGGGAAGTCCATGCACACAACTCCTCAGCATCCTGCTGGATGGTTCAGCGGGATGGGGATGATCTGATAGCAGCAGCCAGGAGTTTGGGATACTGAGCACAGCCCCTGGCTTTGTGTTTGCTTTCTGTGGGTGCCCAAAGGCTGACGTGCTGCTCTTGGCAGAGCATGGCCTGAGGGCACGGCTGGCACAGCAGTAATAAAAAACCAAACTTGTTAGCTGGGAATAAAGGCCCGGCCTGGAAAGGATGGGAGACGGGGAGAAGCTGAGTCCATGTGTTCTGGAAAGCCCTGGCTGGGGAGGGTCGACCACAGCCAGCCCCAGGAACAAGTGATTCCTAGTGGATGGTGATTTGGGAGGGCACTGGAGAGTCACTGGAAGAGGCTGGAATGCTCTTTTCTTGGGATTTTGGGAATCTCCCAGGCTTGCCCTGTCACAGGCAGGTGGGATGTGTCCTGGGGTGGGAGCTGCTTCCTTCCTCCAGCCTTGACCACACTCTCATACCCAGGGTTTTGCAGCAGATTTGGGGAAATTGATGGGAATTTTTTCCCTTCTCCAAAGGGAATTGTTGAAGAAGGAGGAGCTGGGAAGGAGCTGTTTGTGTTCAGCGGGACTCACTCTGTGCTGCAGAGAGGGAGAGCTCAGGGAAAGCATTTCCTGTGCTTTCCCTTTGAAGGTGGTGTGATGTTGGATTTCAAATGTGAGAGGCAGTATTTTGTACTGCTTAAATTTAAATTAAAAAAAAAAATCAAGGAAAAAAAAAAGGGAAAGGAAAGAGTAATTTTGGCAACTGCATTTGATATAAAAAAACTCCAGTCTAATGGAAAGTGTCCCTGCCCATGGCAGGGGGCTGGGATGTGATGGTCTTTAAGGTCCCTTCCAACAGAACCCTTCTGTGATTCTGGAATTCTGTGAATGACTCTTAAATTAATCTTAAGTAAAGGTTATACTGAAACAAGGTTTGAATTTAAATACTCGTTTGGTGCCTCTCATACCAAATTTTTGTTTTAACATTTTAGTGCATTTTCAGGACTCAATCCTGTATTTCCATCCTTTAAAGACCAACATGAAAATGCTGTATCAGAGAAGGGGAAGAAAATTCAATTATTACTGTTATTTTTATTGAAAAATGTGTTCACAGGCTTAGTGCCACCTTCCCCTAATCCCTTCCAAAACACTCAGGACTTATGGAGAAGATCTTTTCCATTTTGGAGTGTGGGAGAATCTACACATACAAATTCCCCATATAATGTTTTATCTAGAGCCTTTGTGTGAAAAGTTTTTAATTTTTCCAGTGGAGCCAGGCTGGGAGAGCTGGGAGTGTTCACCTGGAGAAGGCTCCAGGGAGAGCTCAGAGCCCCTTCCAGCTCCTAAAGGGGCTCCAGGAGAGCTGGAGAGGGACTGGGGACAAGGGATGGAGGGACAAGACACAGGGAATGGTTTTAAACTGCCAGAGGACAGGGATGGATAGGATATTGGGCAGGAATTGTTCCCTGGGAGGGTGAGGAGGGGCTGGGATGGAATTCCCAGAGATGTTGTGGCTGCCCCTGCATCCCTGGAAGTGCCCAAGGCCAGGCTGGATATTGGGGCCTGGAGCAGCCTGGGACAGTGGGAGGTGTCCCTGCCCATGGCCGGAGTGGCACTTTAATGTCCCTTCCAAGGCAATCCATCCTGTGATTCCATGATTAAATACTTTTTGTGGGACATGCACTTTGCCTTCAGGATTGTCACTTGGTTTTCCTGTGTTTTTGGTTGTTCCCCTCAGCGTGTTACGGACGAGCTGTGAGATGTCAAATTTCCAATCTCCTTCAGAAGCTGAGGGGGACTGAAGTGCTTTAGGTCTTAATTAACGTACAGCATGCAAGCAGGCTTTGATGTACAGCCATGTTTTATTTATTTGGGAAGGGAAACACCAGTAGAGTGGTTCTAACTTAGTATAAAAATCATTGTAACATGACCATGGAATCAAAATCAGGCTAACGTGACCACGGGGAAAAAATAATTCCCTGTATGCCAAGGGTGAGGGGAAAAAAAAATTAGAAAATTAATGTTTTTCTGTTCCTACAGGGAAGAAAAAAGAAGCAGGGAGAGACCGTGAGATAGTTTATTATTCATAATCAGGATCTTGTCTCCTAATGGCTTTGGCATTTCTCATGCCAGCCCTGAATGTCGTCTTTGTGCCTTGGCTCACGTCACGACTCCAATTGTGCTGGGGCGTTCTCGAGGCAGGACCTGGAAAAGCTTCTCGAGTGTCCCATCAAGCCCTGCCTGGAACACAGGAGAGTTTTTGTTGTGGGGTTGTGTCCATTGAGCAGGGAGGGCTGGCTGGGGCTCGGCAGGGTCTGTGGGTCAGTAGCTCCCGGCGGGGCAAAGAGGGGCTTTTTTGGAGCCTGAAATAGTCAGGAGTCAGGGATGACGCAGCCTCTGCCAGAGCCCTGAATGGGAATTGTGGTCCTGATCCCTGCAGCTGTGGGGGGATGAGTCCCTTTGGGTGGGAAATAGGGGGTTCCTCAATAATAATGAGTTTTCTTAGTGCTGTTTTCCAGCGGGGAATGGCAACTTAAGGCTCTTTTTTTGGGGAGTAAAGTAGGAGGAATGGATCTCAAGGCACAATCACAAGTGGCAGGATGTTCCTTCTGCCTGAAACTAGGTTGAGTTTTTCATGCTTGGGAGGGTTGGGGGGTGTTCAGCCTGGAGAGGAAAAGGCTCCAGGGAGAGCTCAGAGCCCCTTCCAGAGCCTAAAGGGGCTCCAGGAGAGCTGGAGAGAGACTGGGGACAAGGGATGGAGGGACAGGACACAGGGAACACATGGGATCACAGAATGGTTTGNTGTCTCCAGTCCCTCTCCGGCTCTCCTAGATCCCCTTTAGGCTCTGGAAGGGGCTCTGAGGTCTCCCCAGAGACCTCAAACACAGTGCTTAGGTGGGTTTGAATAGTTATCTGTGGGTCAGAGTGTGCTGCTCTCCCCAAAATCCCTGTCTGTGGCCCAGGAATCAATCCATGGCAAGGAGTCCTCACTGTGGTCCTGCGGGGGAGAGAGGGAGTGAAGAAAAGGCCACAGGAAAAAAAAACAATGGGGAAGTGGAGGGAAGAGCTTGTGGGTTGAAAAATAGCAACACTTCCAGTAATGTGACCTTTTGGTGAAAATGTTTCCATCAAAAAAAGAAAGTGTCCTCCTCCCCGGTGGAGCTGGGTGTAGGGAGGGGTGAACACACTCCTGGTCCTCTGCTTCATGAGAGTATTTGGGAAAAACCCTATGAAAATTCTCTCCCTGGGATGGATAAGATTATTGTCCTGACAGAGGATATGGAGAAAAAAGCCCCCACCTTTATTTTCCAGTTTTGCTGAAGCTCCGTGTTTCTGAGGGATCAGCCTTCATTATCCTGTAACTGATGTTCATTCAGCGCTCTCAGCAGAGTTATTGAGGAATTGCCCCGGGGGG
>VYXF01006657.1:92389-104323 GCA_013397295.1 Polioptila caerulea
GGGGTGAGGAGAGAGAGAGAGAGAGAGAAGAGAGAGAGAGAGAGACTGCAAATGTTGCAAATACAGAATACCTGTGAAAGGCAGAACTGTCACTCAGGTGAAATTTAGAAGATTTTTAGTCATTCATGCGTTTTTTGTTTTTTTTTTAAGGAGAAACAAGCTGAGTTCAGTTATTGCAAAGGAGTTGTGGCTTCCCAGTGCCAGGGAGCAGGGTTAGATGGGATATTTGGAAGGAATTGTTTCCTGTGAGGGTGGGCAGGCCCTGGCACAGGGTGCCCAGAGAAGCTGTAGCTGCCCCTGGATCCCTGGAAGAATCACAGGCCAGGCTGGACATGGGTTGGACCAGCCTGGGGCAGTGGAAGGTGTCCCTGGAATGGCAGGGGATGGGCTATGAGGTCCCTCCCAAGCCAAACCAGTTTGGGATTTATTATACAACACATCATGGTTTTCTGCATGAGTTTCTTAAAGAGAGAGCCTCAAGTTCCTGGCCAGGGCAGTCCATCAGTTCATCCATCACAAATCAGGATTAATCCTTTCTGTGAAGTCTTGGATTACTCTTTATCCTCCTTGTTTCTAGTGGTGCTGGATGAGTGGAACGGAGTTGTGTGTGTGTTTGGAAAGCAGAGATGGGCCACACATGACTCTCTTTGCTTGTAGAAAACACACAGGTTTGTAGGAGGTGGTGCCTGGTGGGAGACTTGTTGATCCCTGAATTCCTGTAGTCCTTGGTTGCCCCTTTAAGAAATGGTGTGAATTTCATGGTGCTGCCCTTGATTCAGACCATGGTTCCTCCATCCTTTGCTGGGTTAGGAATTCATTGCTCCTGTGTTCTCCCTGCAGTTGACGTGTGCACAGGTCAGATCATGGTTCCTCCATCCTTTGCTGGGTTAGGAATTCATTGCTCTTGTGTTCTCCCTGCAGCTGACGTGAGCACAGGTCAGACCATGGTTCCTCCATCCTTTGCTGGGTTAGGAATTCCCTCACCCCTGCTCCTGTGTTCTCCCTGCAGCTGACATGAGCACAGGTCAGACCATGGTTCCTCCATCCTTTGCTGGGTTAGGAATTCACTCGCTGCTGTGTTCTCCCTGCAGCTGATGTGAGCACAGGTCAGACCATGGTTCCTCCATCCTTTGCTGGGTTAGGAATCCACTCGCTGCTGTGTTCTCCCTGCAGCTGATGTGAGCACAGGTCAGACCATGGTTCCTCCATCCTTTGCTGGGTTAGGAATTCCCTCTCCCCTGCTCCTGTGTTCTCCCTGCAGTTGACGTGAGCACAGCCCTGCCCTTGCAAGTGGCGCCCAGCTCGGTGCCCATGGACCTGCGCCTGGACCACCAGTTCTCCATGCCGGTGACGGAGCCCACACTGCGGGAGCAGCAGCTGCAGCAGGAGCTGCTGGCCCTCAAGCAGAAGCAGCAGATCCAGAGGCAGATCCTGATCGCAGAGTTCCAGCGGCAGCACGAGCAGCTCTCCCGGCAGCACGAGGCACAGCTGCATGAGCACATCAAGGTAAGAGTGGCGGGGGACGAGGGGATTGTGGAACTGCTGGGGTTGGAAAAGCCTTCCAGGATCATCCATTCCAACCATCAACCCAGCAGCACCACCGTGGTCCCCAGGCACTGCATCCCACACACTTTCTGAACAATTCCAGGTGTGGTGGCTCCACCACTGCCCTGGGGAGTCCGTTCCAACACCTGGCCACCGCTTCAGGGAAGATACTTTCCCTGATCTCCAATCTAAACTCTCCCTGGCACGGCTCAAGGAGTTGTCCAGAGCCAGAAGGGCCCCCCTGAGCCTCCTTTTCTCCAGGCTGAGCCCCTTTCCCAGCTCCCTCAGCCTCTCCTGGGGCTCCAGCCCCTTCCCAGCTTCGTTCCCTTCCCTGAACACAAAAAATGCCTCAGTGGAACTGACCCCAGCAGGAGGTTACCTGTTTCTGTGATCACACATTTTGGGAGTAGTGGCACAGGAGCTTCTTGTTGGATGTTTGCCATCAGCACAAGCTGCAGACAAGCATGTGGTCCGTGGTGGGACTGTGGGAATAGGGAATGCAGGGGCAGTGCCTGCAGGTGAGTCTACACGTGCTCAGATTTTTCGGAGTTAGGCACCAAGCAGGTGCTGTGCCCTGCGTGGGACAGGGAGGAAACACCAGGCAGGGTCAGTGGGCAGTCCATTCTGGAAGATGGCTGTTGCAGGGCGAAAACATGAGACATTATATAAATATTTCCCAGTGCTGGACTATTGCTATGGCAACATAAGCTTTCCAAATTGGTAATAGGCTCCTTTTTTCAAAGGGGGATTAGTGCTGCACATGGTAAATAACCTTAATGTAATATTAAAAAGCAACCTCGATTCAACCTTATATAACTTTCATTTCAATACAAAATGCATGTCAGAGTAGGGAAGATGGGATTAAAAGTTAATGGGGTGTTATTTACAGACTTCTTAGTATAGAGAGGAGCTGGGCTTTGTGAGAAGTGTCCCTGTTTGAGACTGGATTAACAGCAAATGCCCCTGTCCCTTGGTGAGTCCTCTGCTGTCGCCAGGGCAGGGCTGAGGAGGTGACTGGGAGTGAATATATTTATGCATGGATGCACAATGTGTGCATCTCTGGGGGTGTCTGTGGAACGTGTCCCCACATTTCTGCAGTTGTACGTTTGCCTACGGCTGGCACAAGCACTCGGGCTGGGGGGGAAGGATGGGGAATTCCTGTCACAAATATTTCCACTGTTCCTTTTTAATTGCCCACGCCTGTAGTTATTTGTCCATGAAAAATCAGGCAGGCTTATTCCCATTTAATGGCCAAGCTCGAGGCACAGGTGATAGGAACATATTTGCTCTCATTTATGTCAAAGCTCTGACTGGCTCTGCTCAAAATCTGTGTAAGGAGGAAGCCGAGCTCTAATTTTGGGATGCCACGGTACATCCAGCCCATTAGGTAATGAAGTTCTTCATATTGTGTGTAAGCTTGGCTAAATGAGAGCCTTACATTAGGGATGATATAATCCTGTACCAAAGGGTGGCCTGCAAGGCAGTCTCTGGATAGTAAGTGTGTCAGTGGGACCAGAATGGTTTTAAAAATCAAACAGCACCTTGATGAAATAAACCCTGTGATGCTGCACAAAGAAGATAACCCCCAAACCCTACCCCAGCCTGTGACTGTGGTGCATTTTCCTTGGGAAAACATCCTGCTTGTCTCTGTGTGCAGGAGTCAGCCTGCATTTTGGTGACTCTTAGAACTGGCAGCTGTGTTAAGTCCAATGGCTGTGAGTGCAGGGAAGCAATTATTTTGCTCAGAGAATTAAAATATATAACTTTAAATTTGGACTTGGAGCTGCCCAGCTCATGAAGAAAGCAGGGTGGAGATGTTAAAGCAAATAAAATCCATTTATCTTCTGCAAGTGAAGCACTTGAGCTGTGGTATTCTTGAGTGAAGATGCAGAGCTCTTTTTGGAGAAATTTAGTTGTTTGGTTTGTTTTTTTTAATCCAATATGCACACAGGCATGAGCACCCCATGGCAGGGGTTGGGAATGGCATGAGCTTTAAGGTCCCTCCCAATCCAAACCATTCTGTGGTAATGTTAAACCCACCCACAATTGCTTTGGAGACTGCTTCTGTGAAGGGGGGAAAATTTCTGCATTTTACTCTGTTCTGTGTATGTGGTACTTTCTAGAATTGATTACTTTGGCTTTTTCCCCTACAGCCTGGCATCCACCATTTTAATCAACAAGTGCAGTGCATTTATTTCATAGAATGCCTGAAAGCTTTGGATTGGAAGAGACCCTAAGGATCATCCAATTCCAAGCCCCTGCCATGGGCAGGNTTATTTCTTCTATTGCCGTGGTGTTGGTGGGAACAGAGGAACCAGTCTGACTTGACAGGAACTAAGAAGGGGTGAACACCCCTCCATCCCACCCCCAGGCGAAGCAGGAGTGTGAGGAACACTTGAGTGAGTGAAGTTTGGCCTGGAAAATGCTGGCAAGATTGCCTGTTTTTCTATCCCAGTAGATAACTTTTTCCTATTGAGAGCTGAAGTTTTGGCTTTTTCCAGAGCTTGGAATCACTTCCATCAGCTCAGTTTTAATCATCTGACCTAGTGCAGCAGAAGTTGATGACTGCCCGAACATGTGATCCTTTCCCTGGCGTGTCCCAGTCCTTGCTTTTATAGACATTGTGTTTTGGCCTTCACAAAAAAGTGCCAGATTCCCCAAGATGGTGCAAGTTGGAGAGAGCCAGGAAATGAGTGAAACAGTATTTGTGGAGGGGCTCTAAAATGGATACAGAGCTCGGCACAGAGGAGGAGTGGCAGGGTAAGGAGGAAACACAGGCATGGAGAGAGAGATAGGAGAAGGGAGAATGGCTTTGAACTGAAAGAGAGTAAGTTTATATTGGATATTAGGAAGAAATTAGTGATGAAGCATGGGACTTGGAACAAACCACTCCAGTGGGAGGTGTCCCTGTCCACAGCAGGGTGTTGGAGTGGGATGAGCTTTAAGGTCCCTCCCAGCCCAAAGCGTTCCNAGGCATGGAGAGAGAGATAGGAGAAGGGAGAATGGCTTTGAACTGAAAGAGAGTAAGTTTATATTGGATATTAGGAAGAAATTAGTGATGAAGCATGGGGCTTGGAACAAACCACTCCAGTGGGAGGTGTCCCTGTCCACAGCAGGGTGTTGGAGTGGGATGAGCTTTAAGGTCCCTCCCAGCCCAAAGCGTTCCGTGGTGATTCTGTGAAAACCCTGACGTGTTTGGGGAAAATAAGCTAAGTCTTTTGAAGGCTTCACTCTATGCAGAGCAGAGCAGGCTGTTTCTCTATCAGCTCCAGGGCAGCTCTGCAGATTGCCCAGGCCTGACTCCGGAAAGCGCCGAGGGAGAGGCTGGAAGCTGCAGGCACCAGCAGCTGCTCCTCTCTCCTGTAGCCTCTCACCTTCAGCCAGGCGTATTTTCCACTCCCCTGTGCATCTCCAGATGTGGGACAATATTTATGGCCTTCAAATCTGCCTTCTTGAGCAAAACCAAGGATGGAATAAGGGGCCTGGCTCTCGGGTGAGATGGTTGAAAGCCTCTCCGCAGGTCCTGCTGTGAGCTTTGCCTGACCTTTGGTTGCAGAGGAATCGGCAGGGAATTTTTTCCTTTGTGAGTCACTCATTCCCAGCCAAGATCAGCTGGAAGTTACCAAAAGCTTTTCCGTTTGCCCTTCTGGTCAAGGGCTGGATGGAAGAGGGGCAGGATGGGTGCTTTGGCAGGGCCAGAGGCACCTCAGGCGCTGTGAGCTCAGCAGGGAAGGAAGGACGTCGTGGGAAATGTAGTTCATCTGCTCTGTCTGAGCTTGGAGCAGGGATCTTCCCAGCTCTGGCTGTTTTATAGCCACAGCCGGAAACTTCTCGGGGGTGCTGACGCACGTCGGTGGCAGGATAACAGCACAGGGAAGCAGCGGAGCCTCCCAGCTCCTCGTGGGCCTGAAATCCTCATCTGCAGGTGTGCAATCCTATTCCCAGTTTTCCCACCATCTGAGAAAGGGCTGTGGGCATCTGTAGCACGGGGAGTGCTGGGCTGTGCGTCCAGCATAGACTGGATGGGCAGGGAAGCAGCAGCAGGGGAAGGAGCTCTGTGAGGATCTTTGCTGTGCAGTGACCCTGAAATTGTTCTCTTTCCCTTGACATAATGAATTCCTACACTGGGTGAGGGATAGCAGCACATCCGAGGGATCAGCCTCTTGTTCAGAGACATGGGGTGAAACTCCCAGGCCATTCCTTTGGTTTCAGGGAGTGAAAATCTTCCAGGGAATCTTCCAGACAGATTTTGCTGTGCTATAAAGTAATTATTTCCCAAAGATATCTAGAGTTGATAGTTGTCATGCTGATGCTGAGGGGAGAAACTGCTCCTTGCTTTTATGTGGAGCCACCTGCCCGTGGAATGGCAGGTTTGCCTGCAGGGTACCCCTGGAGCTGCTCAAGGCTGGGCTGGATGGGGCTGTGGAAGGTATCCCTGCCTGTGGCAGGGGGTGGAACCGGATCAGCTTTAAGGTCCCTTCCAACCCAACCCAACCCAGCACAACCCAACCCATTCCATGATTCTGTGATAGCTCACTGGGCCCAAACCACATCGTCCTTTAGTGGGGCTACGCTCAGCATAGCCCTGGCAGTGCCCAGAGCTTCTCTTTCGTGGCCTCTCCAGGCTGATTCCATGTTGATTCCTGCTCAGCAGGGAAAGCTGGACATGTTTCAGTTCTGCTGCTGGGGTTGGTGTCATCTGCTGATCCCCTGTGGCACATTCCCTGTGTCCCCAGGGATGCTGCCAGCAGCACTATGGCTCCTGTAAAGCACCCACTTCCCTTGGACTCCAGAGGGGCCAACTTCCATCCCACTCGCTGATATCCCAGCTCCCATTCCTGGGCCTTTCTGCTCCGTGCTCTCTTCCTGCAGCAGCCAGCGTGGAGGGGCTCCCTCTGCTCGTTTTTGTGCTGCTCTTCCGCAGCGCACCCGTTCATTGCAACCTGTGTCCCTTTCAAGAGGAACTTGAAAAGCCTGGAGATACCAGGTGTCCGCCTCTGTCTGGATTCTGGGATGACAGGATTATTCATCTTAGGAAGCTGCAGCTGGGTACAGTCAGTGGTAAAAGACCAGACTGAACATTTTGTGCCTCGTTACTACTCGAACGCCTTGGAACTCGCGCTATTTCCAGATGGCTTCCTGTTCTTTCTCAGTGACCTTGCCTCGCTTTTCTGGCACACTGAGCCCACTCCAAAACTTACACCTTAGATCCTGCAAAACTTAACTTCTGATGGAAGCAACCCTGGGCAAAACTTGTGGAAGATCAGAGCATTTGCTCCCTTTGAAGGGGATGGGTGGTGACTTTTTCTCAGCCTCAAAGTCAGGATCTTTTGTGAGAGCGGTGAGGACAAACCTGTGCACGGAGAGTTGGGTTCTGTCAACAAATCCATGGAGCAGCTTGGACACCTTTTACCCCATCTCTTGGTTGGAGGAGTCCTGCATCAGGATGGGATAATTCTGGCATCTTCCTGCCATCCAAGCACTGCTGGTGGTGTCAGGAGTGAAGCTCAAATGCTCATCCAGGGAAATTTGTCTGCTCTGGGCCTTACAGAGCTACTGGAAATCAGTAGAAGAAACATTTCCTTTTAGTTTCTTCTGAGATGGGCCACTGTTGCTTGGCTGGAAGGAGCACAGTGGGAACTCCAGATTTTTCTGGAGTAAAACACGTGTGGGGCACCACGGTTATTTTTTTGTCAGTTTAGAATTTCAGAGTAAACGGCAGCAGAAGGGATATTTTGGCAGCTCCCACACCCTAATGTTCAACTCCAATTTTATCTTATTTTTGAACTTAGAAAATAATTGGAAGTAGTCAAAGAGAACACAGAGAATCAGGGCAGGAATAAAGAAATACTCCACTGTATCCTGCTGTTATGCCAAGAATACTGACCTGTTAATGTACACCACTGCTGACCCATTCACATCCAGAAAAGTGGAATTCCTGTAATGCCCAAAAGACCCCAAAACAGTTCATAGAGGATGTAACTACTTCTCCAAGTACCAAGCTATCATCTCTTATTTAGCATCAAACAACTAGGGCTTCTCCTTTACAGGAATTTATATGGTTCTTTGGTTTACAGGGATTGGTTTAAGTCAAATTTTCTGATTTACTTGTGACCATCCATGCTGGGATGGGCACTCCCTGCTCCTGATTCCCTCCCCTTCAACAATAATCATGTAAAGCCCAGCACAGGCAAACTGAAAGGAATTTTCCTCAGCTTTAAAGGGGAAAATTGGAAAAGGAGCTGAATGTGCTGGATACTACAAACAGAGCTTGCTGCTTTCTGGAAAGGCTGCTGGATATTCTCCTTCCAGAGGAAGGAAGAAGTTAGGCTGGAGTGGGAGTCAGGGAGCAGAAGGCTCATACACAAGCATTCTTGGTGCTGAACCTTTGCAGGTATTCAGGGCTCAGAGGGCTTCCAGCCTTTTAGGGGAGACTGGGGAACAAAATTCCTTATCCATATGTAAAGCTGCCAAAATAAGAATGTGGGATTTTATCACCTAGAGCTGGTGGGAAGGGGACCTCACCGTCATTCCCAGTCCTGGAGACAGTTTAGCCTCCTAAACCTCAGCACCAGACGTTCTCAGTAGGATGTGTCTGACCAAGATCAGTCTCCTGCCCAGGGACGTGCTGGCTGGGAGGGATCATTTCCCTGTGGAAAATTCCCTGCCCATGGGAATTTCTGGCATGGGATTAGCCAGCTGTCAGCTGCCCGATGGCGGGAAGGGGACACGTGGGATGTGTGTCCCAGAAAGGAGATGAGAGGTGCTCGTTCTCCTGGATCTTTGTTCCAGCCTGCTCCTGGAAGCCACAATACTCCCCCCTCCTTGTCTCCCAGCACAGCTGAGTTATTTTGCCCAGTGCTTCAGGAGATATCCCAAACACGCTGCCACGGAGCCAAGAGAGCGGATCCTGAAACTGGAGCTGCAGCCTGAGACTTCAGTAAACAGGATGGGGGGAACATGAAGCACAGAATCCAGTCAGCGTTGGGATCGCTGTGGAACAGCCCAACAGAGCAGGCTCCCAGAAATCCAGCTCCCAGAAATCCAGCTCCCAGAAATCCAGCTCCCAGAAATTCCAGCGCCTGTGCTTTGCTCTCACCCATAGCCAAGGGTTTTTCAGGGGCGTGATTTGATGTGGACTTCCTTGGAGAGGTTTTCTTCATCCTCACCTATGATTTACAGAGCCTGAGCCCAAAGGCCGTTTTGTCTGCCTGATTTAAACCCCCAAAACTGTAGCATTTAGCCAGAACAGGTGGCAGAAGAACATTTCCCTGATATCCCTCTGTGCTAGAGCTGCTCTCAGGTGTGGATTGAGATGCAAGTTGGGAGCTGGACACAGCAACTTTGGGTGCCAGGGAATATTTATCAGCCAGAAGTGTTCCAACTGCTGTTCACCCAGGCTTGTGCTTATCTCCACAATTATTTTGCTCTCCCTTCCACTAATTGCAGCTATTCAAAATGTCTCTTATAAACACCCAGGAGCCAGTCTGGGCTAGGGGGGAAAGGAAGGATCTCTGTGCTTGGCTTCTTGTTTGGCAGCTGAAGGAGTGGTTGTGGAAGTCCTAATGCAGCCTGTCTCTGGGAAATCCATCCTGGTTCTCTCTGGGAAACAGGATCTTGGTGTCAGCACTCCACACCTCCTGTGAGGGCACTGCAAAGACTAAAGAGAACCATTTTAGCTGCTTTTCCCTTAAAAAGAGGTTTCTCTGTGACAGTTTCCCTACTGATAAGGTGTCAGTCCCACTCCTAGGCAGACAGGCTGGAGCACTGAAGACAATTGAGGTATGTGGTGGCAAAATCCTCTGGATCACTGAGTCCTCACGGTAGGCTGACGGTTGATAAATACCTGGAAATGCTCTGCATTCTCCCTGTTACCTTTATTAATATTAATTTATGCTAAAGGAGCACCAGCAACACTAACTGCAGGTACAGTTGAACATTTATGCAGTTTTCAGAAATAGTGGGAGCAGTGACATTAAACATATGCAGGAATCCCCATAGTTGGGAATATTTACAAATATTGATTTTGGCAAGAGCACCTAATTCAGATGTTCTGAGTTCCCTAATGCAGTGTGTGTGTGTCTGTCACACAGTGCTCCTCACACTCGAGGCTGAGTTAGTCTCAGATCCAGGGATTTCCCTCGGTGAATCACTTTGTAATGAACTTTCAGTGTTAGGGAAATACAGTTGGGGAATGAACCCCCTGCCCCAGCTGTGTGTGATGAACACACAGAGTCTGAGTGGGAAGTGCCTCTTCAAATTTGCCTTAATTGCTTTATATGAACCACAAACTGATTTTTTTCCTGACACCCCACCCTGTGTGTCCCTGAGCACATTGTCCAAACGCTCCTGGAGCTCTGGTAGCCTCGAGGCCACTGCCCTGGGGAGCCTGGGCCTGTCCCATCACCTCTGGGAAAGAACCTTTTCCTAATATTCAGCCTAAATTTCTGTTTCCCCATAGCATTCCCAGTAAGTGTGGAGAAATAGCCCTGAGAAGACACCCGGATGGGTTTTCTTTTTTTGTTTTGCCAGGCTACAGCAGACACCAACAGTGATTTCTTTTCATTTTTCATAGGTACAGTCAGAGACGTGGCTTCATTTTTTTATTTTTTTAATTTTTTTTTTCAACTTTGAAATAATTTGAAAAACTATATTAAGAATAGGCTTTGTGGAAACTGGGGTCAAAATGAGCAGAGACAATATATCCGTAATGAAACTTCCCTAAACCATCCAGTGGCAAATTAGGCTTTTCATTCCCATTTCACTCCAGATGTCAATGAAAGCACAGCTCCTTCTAAAGCAGCCTAATGTATGTAAACCATCGCAGGAAGCAGAGCCCGCAGAGCCTAGGAGACTGCAGATGGAGAGAAAAGGCTCCTGATTCCATAAAAATAACAAAACCTGTTTTACCATATTGTGCATTAAATATTGTTCATTTGCATACTTTCCGTGGCGAGGTTCTCAAAGCCCACCATGTGGTGGACTTGTTGGAAGTCAGGAAAGAGATTCTTTCCCCAAATGGAGATGTGTTAGTAGAAGCTGCTGCTTAATTAGAAAACAAAAATAGCTGGTTTCCTCTATTTTTTCCTCCTTTTCTAGCTTTTTTTTTTTTTTTTTTGGTGTGGATTTTTGATTGTTTACACATAATTCAATAGAATCAGGAGGAGAAGCATAGGTGCAGTCACTGCAAAATAACTGGATTCCTGGTGTTTTACAGCAGCCTGCCTGTTGGAACAGGCAGCAGCAGGGATTCCTCCATGGAGAGTTTCCAGCAGATAGCCAGGCAGATTGTAAATATCTCTTATATTGTTTTTTTGCATCTTTATATAGAATGATGTGATTTTATTTGTATTTATTGTGCATCCATGGCTGAAGCATTGGGCGGTGCAGGTCACCAGACTAGACTAGAATATCCAGATGCCACCAGACTAGCCTAGAATATCCAGAGCTGGGAGGGGCTCACAAGGATCATCAAGTCCAACTCCTGGCCCTGCACAGGACACCCCAAGGATCTCAGCTAAAGGGATTAAAAGGAAAATGTGCTCAAGGAGAAGGAAAAACTTTGGGGTGAGGGTCTCGTGTATGCAGGAACTGGCAGGGTTTGGAGAAGGATGGGTTGGGATGTTCTTGGAGCGAGCAGGTTCCCTGCCTTAACAGCCATGGCTTGGAGCCTGCCCATAGCAGGGGCTTGGAACGGGCTGATCTTTAGGGTCCCTTCCAAGCCAAACCATTCCAGAGCTCCGTGCTGCCGGTCCCTCTCCATTCTGGGGGAGCTGTGGGTGGTATCCGAGCACAGGCCCCCATTAAGCACGGCCCCAGAGGGCTCAGGGCTTGGAGGCCAGAGGCTGCCAGCTCCCCATCAATCCCTTGGTTTATAAGCTGCCAACATAAAGAGTGCGGGGTGGGCGCTGTGCTCCGGAGGCTCCGGAGGCTTCTGGAAGCTCTGGAGGCTCCGCAGGGCCCCGGCATTCCAGGGGTTTGCGGGAGGCCCAGGAGCTGCCCACGCACCCGGCCCTTGCCTGCGCCTCGCTGGCAAATCAAACTGGGAGGTGGGAAATCCCTGCTTTTTCAAGAAAAAGAAGTGTTTAGCCCCACAGACATCCTTTCCTTCGCTGCTCTGCAGGCTGCTGGAGGTGTTGTTTGTCACGGGCTCGCAGGACACGGGGCATCCCCTCACGGCATCCTGGATCACAGTGCATCAAACAGCCACCCTCAGTGCCATGGGGATCCCCTCTGCACCCCAACAGGGTGCTCTGGGCTGGGGGGGATCCCCCCTGCACCCCAACAGGGTGCTCTGGGCTGGGGGGGATCCCCTCTGCACCCCAACAGGGTGTTCTGGGCTGGGGGATCCCCTCTGCACCCCAACAGGGTGTTCTGGGCTGGGGGGGA
>VYXF01006657.1:104556-127082 GCA_013397295.1 Polioptila caerulea
AGGGTGCTCTGGGCTGGGGGGGATCCCCTCTGCACCCCAACAGGGTGCTCTGGGCTGGGGGATGCACCCCAAATTCCCCAGGTGGGGACACTGACGTCTCCCATCTGCAGGGACTTGGGGAGCCCAGAGGGAACTTGCACTGGAGCAGAAGCCTTTGGTGCTTCCAGCCTTGAATGTCTCATCTGATGGAAGCTTTGCAAATAGTTGCCTTAATTAGACATAATGTCTCCTGATTATTCCCATAAATATGGGTGTGTTCAGAGGGCAAGGGAAAATCCCACTTGGAGAAATTGTTGGGAGAATTATTTTTTTATCTATTGGAGCAATTCTTTTTATAATTAATCAGAGAATCTCAGCGTGGTTGGAATTAGATGGGACAATAAATTCCATCTCGTTCCACCCCCTACCGTGGGCAGGGACACTTTGCTCTATCCCAGGTTGCTCTAAGCCCCATCCAACCTGGCCGTGGACACTTCCAAGGATGGGGCAGCCACAATTTCTACAATTTCTCTGTGCAGCAAATAATATTGAGGGTGCTCTAAGTGGAGTTTGGTTTAAAATCAGGCAATGTGGATAGGAGGAGGCCCATGCTTGTCCTTCATTCCATTGTCACCTGCCTGCAGCCTCTGCTGTGGCTCTGGGAAGGCCATGGTGTTAATTTGCTCCTTTTCCCTGTTCCCTTCTCCGCAGCAGCAGCAGGAGATGCTGGCCATGAAGCACCAGCAGGAGCTGTTGGAGCACCAGAGGAAGCTGGAGCAGCACCGGCAGGAGCAGGAGCTGGAGAAGCAGCACCGAGAGCAGAAACTGCAGCAGCTGAAAAACAAAGAGAAAGGGAAAGAGAGTAAGTGGCCAGAGCACCACTCCTTTGGGTGGTGATGGGAGGATAGGAGGCATGAAGGAGCCTCAGAAAAGTGGAGGAGCCTCCTCGAGGGCACGGGGAGCTTGTGGGAATTGAGGGGAAGAGAGAAATGCATTTCTCTGCTTCATCTTCATTTTTGTCTCACTAAATGCCATTTTAGCGTTTTTCAAAAGGAAGCGTATCCTCTCTTCTCTTGATTTAACATTTTTTGAAGTATTTCTGGCAGCATTCCTAATGGAGGCAGAATATTAAGCCCATAAAACACACCAGATGCACACTGCACTCCTTTTCTCTTTCTGCTGCTCTGAATTTCACTCTTTCTAAGACATAGCCGAGTTCTCAGCTCTCCCCCTTTTGAAGCATTTCCATTCATGAGGGGATTTTTTTTCAGGAGGTTACAGCTTGTGGGCGCCTTCCCCACTGCGTGTCATTATGCACTTGAGGAGATCATTGTGGCCTCACAATGTCCCTTATCAGAGACACTCTGGGCTGCTTGTTCGGGCTTCTGCAAGTGAATGGGAGGAAAGATACCTCAAAATACTTTGCCAAGTTGTGCCATCAACTCCTCAGGTCTGGTTTCAGATGGGAGAAGTGGTGTAAGGAAAATGGGACACTGGCTGGGAACAGGGAATGAGACAAAGCTCCAAGAACTTTTTCAGAAGGAGAAAACTGGGGAGACCTTTATAAGTGCTAGAAAGAGCAAAGGATCAGAATCCCTAAGTATTTCCACTTCCCCCTGCTGCTCCCTCCCATCAGCTGTTGATGTTTGATGCATGTTTTGCTGGGCCTCTCCTTAGAACCAATTCCTGGCCATACTCATTAAAGTAATCTGAAAAGAAATTTAAATGCCCAAATGTCTGGAAAATGGGAGCAAAGCATCTTTTGGGTGAAACACAAGAGGTGTGGAGGAAAAACCTCAGAATTTGGGGATGATAAGTTGAAGATCCTGTTCCCATGGCTACAGTTTTATTTTTAAGTTACTTTTTATTTAAGAAGTGCTGTGGTGTAGAATCATTATCGCACCTCAGCTCTTAAGGATACTTAAGTTATTTTTCTCACATCACAAAATTTGGCAAAGTGAAGCTAAAATTGTCCTGATCTGAAATATGAAAAGAGTGTGAGAGAGCTTCTCCTTCCTTGTTAACACCTCTGCTCTGGAGCCCGGCTGGGAGAACTGGGGGTGTTCACCTGGAGAGGAGAAGGCTCCAGGGAGACCTCAGCCCCTTCCAGAGCCTAGAGGGGCTCCAGGAGAGCTGGGGAGGGACTGGGGACAAGGCATGGAGGGACAGGACACAGGGAATGGCTTCCACTGCCAGAGGGCAGGGCTGGATGGGATATTGGGCAGGAATTGTTCCCTGTGAAGGTGGGCAGGCCCTGGCACAGGGTGCCCAGAGCAGCTGTGGCTGCCCCTGGATCCCTGGCAATGTCCCAGGCCAGGTTGGACAGCAGCTTGGAGCAGCCTGGGATAGTGGAAGGTGTCCCTGCCCATGGCACAGAGGTGAAATTGGGTGATCCTTAGGGTCTCTCCCAACCCAAAGCTCTCTGAGGTTCTATGATATCTTTCAGCTTCCAGTAAAGGAGGTAAACCTTACACTCCAAAAATATTGAACTTCAAGTCTTCTAAGGAACAGATTTATACCAGACTAACAGAACATAGCCAGGTTTGTTCACATAGGTTTGAGTGTTCTGAGGATGCTAATGGATTAAGGATGACACATTTTGGAGGGAGAAGGCTTTCAAGCATGGGTTTATCATCTCTTCTGCTACTCAGGAATTTATCTCCAGCTCTATGCTTGAACTTTCCACCAAACCTGTGTTTGTGGAGCTGCTGAGAAATGCAGGGCTCCAAAAAAAGGGAATTTTCTCGCTTTGGTGTTGAACCATTTTACACCTCTTGCCTTGTGGGAATGCTGCAGCTCCCTGCTCTTGGGGAGAGCCCAGGAATTGTTCTCCCAGCATGTCAAATGTCACCTTGTCATTGAGCAGGGCTCAGGGCACGAGGTCATGGCAGGGTGATCTTTTAGTTCTCATTCCCAGCGGAGCAGGCAGCTTCCCTGGCATTTTCCTTTCCTCCCAGCCCAGATATTTTCCGTTGGAGCTCCTGCCTTACGCCATGGTGTGGATGAACCATCATTTTCCACGCGTTCCCTTGCCAGCCTTGGGATGCATTGCTCCGTCAGGAGCCCTGCCTGGGAGTCTGGGCTGTCAAGCTGATGATCACTGGGATCCATCATGGCAGGGGAGCAGCCTGCTCTCTATTGTGCAGGAAATCATCATTAGGGATTACACAGTTGACATTTTAGCTCTGCAGAATGACTGGCTCTCTTTTTTTAGTTTTTTTTTAAGTGTTAGGCTTTCTGTTTGAAGCGAGGGATCCGCGCGCTTGTAACTGAAGCGAAATGTGACGTTGGTTGTGGTGTGCACAGAGACTTGGGGACAAAGGGGTCCCTGTTGGCAAAACCTATACATGAGCCATTGGGCTCGTTCCCCTTCTGCTTTTAGATGTGACATTTAACAACTTGAGGGTGCACAAGACCCCTTTTCTTAAATAACTTTGGTTCAAAGAGAGCTGGGATACCCCAGACAAGTGCTTTATTCTGAGTGTGCTTCTATGCAAGTGTAACATCCTCTTCTGGTGAAATAAACCCAATTTCATCTGTGTTTTCAAACTTAACCTGTGAATCTATGCCAAGCTAAAGGGATAAAAAGTGAGAGCTCCTTACTGGAGGCATTTTTTTCTTCTCTCTTTGAAAGCAAAATTCTCTTTTTTTGGAGTGGAAATAGAAGATTTGATTCAGAATCTTTTTTAGAAATTTAAGATTCCTTCAAGTATGTACATTGATTTAATAACCTTTTTAAATTTTGTTTGGTTCTTTTTTCAATCACAGGTGCAGTGGCAAGCACAGAAGTGAAGATGAAATTGCAGGAATTTGTGTTAAACAAGAAGAAGGCTCTGGCCCACCGGAATCTCAACCACTGCATATCCAGTGACCCTCGCTTCTGGTACGGGTAAGTGGTGCTGGGCTTTCTGCAGGGTTCAACCAGTGCCACCTTTGTCCCCAGTTCCCTGGAGGAACAGACCTGATGTGCTTGTGGGGTGAGCCAGAGCAGTGACAGGAACAACGTGCATTCCCAAAATGCCTTTTCCAGTGAGTTCCAGTGTGGGTGTTTTTTGTCTCTGCTGTGATGGTCACAGTGCTCTGTGTGTAGGGAGAGGTCTTCATGTTATCTGTAATCCACAGTTATTCAAACTCACAAGTTCTACAGTCGAAGGTCAGCCTTTGTAAGTCCTCCAGCTTTTCACCCAGGATTTGATCCCATCTGGTGTTAGAAAACTTGAACTTTAGTCAAATGAGGAATAGGTTTTTTATGTTCAGGAGCTGGAGTTTGATAATCCTTGTGGGTCCCTTCCAATTCAGGATATTTTATGAGTCAGTGAATTCCTGCAGCTCAGGATAGTTAAGCTTTGCATTTTAAAGCTTTTAACACTTTACTGCTCTTCTTAATCTCTCAAAGTTGGAAGTTTTGTTTACTTGGCTCTTTCTTTAAACATCCAGTGAGTCCAGTCTGCACTTTTAATCACAACTGTTCCAACATCTCTGTTTTCAGCTGAAAATATTGAACTGCTGGTCTCCAGTTTCAATTTCAGAAATTAACTTTTTCATTGTACTAAAGACAATCAGAAAATTTGATGTGACTTGAAAGGTTCCAGTGCTGTGACTTTGTCACTGTCTATATTCTATAAAAAAACAAAGTGCTTTGGATGTTGGCTTTAGTGACCTTAAAATTGATGAAATTTTGAGTTACAAAAGTCATTTCATTTTGCCGTGAAATTTGTGTTCAAGCTGAGGCACTGACAGTGTTTTAAGTCTTAAGAAATGAACGTGTGTACAGGGAGGATGAGGTCATAGCCAGAAGACGTTTCCAAATTCCAGAAACTGAGCTGCAATGAAATTTGAAAGCTATCCCAGCTCTGAGCCAGGACAGAAATGCTGAAGTGGAGTTGGCAGAAGAAGTCAGATGTTGTTGCAGGCAAAAGTGAGAGTGAGCAGCTTTAATACATCTCTGAAAATCTAATCTGAGACTTGGGGATTTCATTAAAGGTGGTTGAAGACTCTGAGCCTCCATTTCTTTAAAAGTTGGTTATAATAACAGTTAATGCAGGAGTGGTACAAGGTCAGTTAGAATTCAGGGTGCCCAGAGAAGCTGTGGCACCCTGGAAGTGTCCAAGGCCAGGTTGGACGTTGGGGCTTGGAGCAACCTGGGATGGTGGAAGGTGTCTCTGCCCATGGCAGGGGTGGCACTGGATGGACTTTGAGGTCCCTTCTGGCCCAAAACATCCTGGGACTCTTCATGAAACAGAGACAATGCACAAACCATTGCACAAGGATTCCAGGTCATGCCATCCCCTCATTTTCCATCTGTTTTGTGGTGGAGTGAGGATTGGTATCCTGGATTCTAACCCAAGATGGACAAAGCCTTGGGGCCTCACAGTTCTTTCTTAGTGCTGAATTGTCCTTCTGAGCCCTAGAGGAGGGCAGATGGCTGCAGCACAGGATTTTTTAAATGCACCCTTCATGTGTTAAGGCAAAAGTTGAGGATTTTTTTCCTTTCTATCCTATTTAAATTTTTTTTTTTTCTTCAAAAGGAGACTCAGCCTTTAAATTCCTGACATTTCAGTATTTATTTATGTGGCATCTCATAGGTTACCAGCTGAGCTCTGGAGATATTCCTGTCCCCACATAGCTGTGCTGTGATGCAGTTGGGTGGTGGTTGGGTTGAGCACACATGAGCAAGGCTTGCAGGAGATCAACTCCACGCTCCCACTGTGAGCAGGCGAGGCAATTAAGTGGTAACAGATGCTGGGAGAGCCTCTCGAAGTGACACACCTGCTTTTAAGCACTTCCTTTGGTCTTATTAAGGTTTGTGAATTCCTTTTCTAAAAAAAAAAAAAAAAATGGAAAGTGTTGCTTGGTTTAAAAAAAAAAAAAGGCTCCTAAAGTTATTGAGCACCATGATGGTCTGACATCAGTGGCTGTGGCAGGAAAAATGTTCTGCTGGAATCAGAGAGGTTTTAGAGCTGGAAAACACCTCTAGGATGATGTCCCATCCCTGGAAATGCTCAAGGCTGGGTTGGACGGGACTTGGAGCAACCTGGGAAGGTGAAAGAGGGTGAACAAGGTGGTCTTTAACATCCCTTCCAGTCCAAACACTCTGGGATTTTATGATAGGCAACAGCAGAGGGGGTTCTCTGGAACTGCAGTGTCAGACTGTTCCTCCCCTGGATTCTGAACCCACTGGGCAGCCCAGCTCCCAGGAATTCTGCTCTCTGTGATTCCCCTGGGGAGCTGTCAGCAGTGCTTGGGAAGCAGCCACTCTGTGTGCCATTATCTGTGCAAGGGATTTTAACTGGATATTTGCATGGTGAGGAGGTAGAGAGGTACAATTATACTTCAAATTACACATTAAATTTTATATTGAATTATCCCAGCACAGGTACACATGTCTGAATGTATATTCAGTGCACCTTGCTGAACATGATTGAAGGATGAAATATCAAATCATGGAATGGTTAAGGCTGGAAAAGACCTCCAAGATCGTCACTCCAACCTTTCTGTCTGTGCCCGTGGGTGTTCAAAGGAGCTCAGGGAGCAGGGCATGCCTTGAATGAAGGGATGTGCTTTCAGGAATGCCTGCAAGCTCTGTGCAGTGTCCAATTTCCTCTCGTCCCAGAGCTCTGACGTTCCTGGAGGGGCATGCAGACCAGTGCCTGCTGCTGGAAGCAGCGTCAAACTCCAGTCCTGGAGCCAGGGAATTTATTCCTGTTTGCAAGCTCAATATCTGTCATTCAGCAGCCCTGGAGCACAGCTAAACAGGCCCTTTGAATTCCTGCACATTTCCTGACAAAGGGATGAAAATAGCTTCAATGTACTCGATTGTGCTGCTTAGGTCATGATTTAAAAAAAAAAAAAAAAAGAAAAAAAAAGAAGAGAAAAAAAAAGTCTGTTGCTCACATTGAGCCAAAAATGTCATTGTGTGACTTGATGGAGCTCAGGGCTCTCAGATCACAGCATCCAGGATTCCTGGGAGTGAAACATCTCTGCATGCTGCCTTCCCATGGAATGAGCAGGTCCCAGCAGAAAAAGCCATGTCTCTTCCCAGGAGGATTTTTTTTTTTTTTTCAGTTTGGTTCTGTTTTGATTGCAGGTGAAGATTGAAGTGTGCATGGGGACATTCAGGAGTGGGGATGTGGCACAGCACGGGGTGGGTGTGGAAAACAGAGCCTTGCAAGAGCCCCAAAATTTATTTTTCTTTATGTACAGAGAAATGTGGATAATGAAGAGGGAGGATTGGGAAACTGCAGTCATTCATACTTCCATAGAATCCCAGAATGGTTTGAGCTGAAGGGACCCTAAAGCCCATCCCATTCCAGCCCCTGCCACAGGCAGGGACACCTCCCACTAGAAGGTCTGTGGGAGTAGAAAATGTTGATGTTTTAGTAAAATCTGCTGAGTTTTTTTTTGTTTGTTTGTTTCTTTTTTTGTAATTATGTAGAAAATTCAATGTGTTTTCCTAGTATTTCATTAGCCACTTATTTTTTGAAGGCTTTAACTTGCAATGAATGAAATGGATTCTCTGGATCTCAGCAAACAGCCAACTTCTGAGTTGAGCTTGCACTCAAGGGATTGGTACTGCTCGAGAAACTGCATGAATTTGTGCAATTTTCAGCTGGGAAAGGCTTGTTTTTGTTCCTTGAAGAACCTTTTGTAGGAGAATATTTTCAGCTTGGTTTTTAGGCAGTATAAAATTTTAAATACTCACTTTTTGTTTTTTTACAAAACGCTTTATGTTGTCCCAAATTCTTTAATATTTAGAAGAAATATGAGGTTAAAATTCTATTTACCTAAAGTGCAGTTGGGAGAGTCCAGGGAGTGTCACCTGCATGGCTAAATCATTTTTTCTGCTGATGGAGCTGCTCTGCTGACTGGAGCCTTCTCCCAGGTTGGTGGAGCTCCTGAGAAAAAGCAAAGCCGGGCACAAGTCATTAAGCAGGAAAGATGCAGCCAACAAACTGGTAGGAGGCTGAGAAAACTCATTCATTATTTAATATCCTCAGCAAACAGACTGTAATTTACTTCCAGCAGCCTGCTCAAACAAAGCCATAAATTATCTCAGGGAAGTTCAGCTGGAGAGGTGCTGAGTGCTTTGGCCCTGTCTCTGCTGAGCTCTTGGGATGGGAGGACAGGCAGGAGGAAAGGTAGGAGGCCACCTGTGTGGCATGGCTGCTGCTGGCCAGGTTCAGTGCTTCAGCCTTGGACTCTGTCTGCTAAGCCTGGAGTTTATTTTGGGGAGGGAAATGGTTCATTTGGGCTGAAGTTGAGGTCTCCCCTGTGCTGAGATTCGGGAACATGACTTAGCAAAACCCAGCCCAGGTTACAGACTTAGAATTTATACTCGTGGTTAAATACCTGCATAAGCTGAGCCAAGGTGGAGTCTTCAACTGAAAACTGAGTTAATTGCCTTCCTGTAAATTGGATTTTACGGGGGGTTTTTGTAGGAGTGCCCAGGAGGAGAAAGCCAGGGCCTTTGCCTTTGCCCCATTCCCCACTTCCTGAGGTGGCAGGTGCTGCGCTCGTCCCCTCTGCGTGTCACCGATGTAAAGCTTGTCCCTTCTCCTTCTCTTTCCTTCTGTGCAGGAAGACCCAGCACAGCTCTCTGGACCAGAGCTCCCCACCCCAAAGCGGCGTCTCCGGCACCTACAACCACCCAGTCCTGGGGATGTACGATTCCAAAGACGACTTCCCACTCAGAAAAACGGGTAGGGCTGCCCTTCTCTTGCCGCGCTGCCGACTGTTCCCGCCGTCACGCTTGGCCCTCTGATCTGGTTTTCCTGAAAAAGAAGGGATGTTGCCGAAAGGCTGGAGATTCCAGGCCGTGCTTTGCTTCCCAAGCCCCCTCTGCATCTGCTCCCCCTTCACCTGTCACTGTGCTCCCAGTGTTCCAGGGAGCCTGGGGCTGCTCCGGGCTGTGTGAGGAGCGTGGGAGACAGCGGAGCCGCACGTCGAAGTTTGGGAGGTGTTTTCCCAAGCTCAAGGCTCGCACAGAGATCCGCGTGTCTCCAGCTCAAGTATGCTTTGCTGAGTGAGAAAAGTACCGAGAAAACGCTCATTTCTTGGGGGATTTGCGTTTTATGTACGGGTTTGTACCTGGGGTGAATAAGGAGATTTGTGCTGGGGCGAGCGCCGAGGCTTCCTGCGAGGGCTTGGTTCACACCTAGACAGTTCTCTCTCAGTCTGACTTCTCCCTGCACGGTGTCTGGGCAGGTCAGTTATTCCTCAGGCCTGTGTTATGTAAACCAGGTTGTTTGGCTTGGCCGTGCTCCTCAGCTCCCTAGCACATGGCTGAGCCAGCACAGCCTGGGCTCCCGACCCGGCCAGCTCGGGGCTGCTGCCTTCGGGGAACGGCGTGACTCCGCGAGCTCAGCCTCACTCTGGGAGCAGTTCTGCTCACTGGCCATGCTGGGAATCACTTCAGGACAGGAAAAAAAAGCTTCTCTGGAAAGATGACACGATCCTTAAGGTTGGAAAAGCCCTCTAAGATCATCCGTCCTTCAACCAGTGCTGCTGTCTCTAACCCATGGCCCCAAGTGCCACATCCACTGGTGGATCCACATACCTTCAGGGATGGGGACTCCCCCACTGCCCTGGACAGCCTGTTCCAATGCCTGACCAGCCTTTCAGTGAAGAAATTTTCCCCCTTTTGGGAATTTTTGGGAATGCTAGGAACCGTAGCACCTGCCCTGCTGGGTGGATTCCCATCTGTGCAGTTGTTTCTGTTCCCCCTTGGGTTGGTTGCTTGATGAGTAACAAACACTTCAGCTGCATGGGAACCCAGTCAAAAATTGGCTCCAAGATGTGGGTTTTCCCTGGAAAAGGTGCCCCTGTGGCTTTAGGACTGGTACTTTTGACTGTACCTTCCTGGAGGACTCCAAAGGCCAGTCTTAGAAAACTGGGTTTGCTAAGGACAGGGCATCCTCTCCTCTCTGCTCCTGGGTAATGGAAGAGCTTCCAGGCTGCTCTGGGGAATCGCAGCATTCCATGCAGGGAAGCATCAAAGCACCAAACCCATCTCTTAGGGCCTGTGGGCAGCCTGATTCCAAGAGATTTTTAGCTCTTTCCTGTGCCTCGTGATGCCAGGTGATCCGTTCCTACCCTGTTAGCATTCCCACAATAAAAGTGGCTCGTCACCTCAGGGCATGTTTTCAGATTGGCTTTGAGCAGCAGTTGCCCTTCTCGCTCCCAGTGCCCTGGAAGGGAATTCCTGCAGAAGAAGGAAGACATCTGCACATCTCACCCCTGTGCCGCTTCCCAAACTGGGATCTCACCAAAGCTCCTGCTGAATGAACTCCTGCTGTCAGACAGGGGGAATTAAGGATGATAAATGGAGCTAATCACATTATTAAAGAGTGGGAGCCACCAAAGCCATTGTTGTTTTCCAGAAGGAGGATGTTCAGCTGATTTTGGTTTTCCAGAACGCTGGCGCTTGTTCTTTTTGGGCACCAGCATTAATCTCCTGGGCACTGGTCTGGGATACAAATGAGTTCACTTTTGTAAGGTTCAGAGGAGAATTTTTTTTTTTTTTTTATTGTTTTCTTTTATTTTCCTTTCAACGCAACAGCACGTCAGGCTCTGGCACAGCAATATCCTGCAGAATTCCCAGTGCCAAGAATGTTAAGTTGCTTGGAGAAGAAAGGCTCCTGAACAGTCTGGTGTAAACAAAAGGCAGGGAAGGCTGGAGCCCATCCTAAATAAAGTTCTTTATTACGGTTGAGCTTTTCAGATTTTTGGCACCAGGCAACGCTCTGGCTTTGTGTTGGTAATTCAAAACCACCATATCGTGTAGTCCAATTTTATTAAATTTGATTAAATATTTGCAGCTCAAATAACAGAGCCCATCACAATACAGCTCTGATTACCAGGGCTGGAATCCAACCAGCACCGTTGCTGGGGAGAGGGCAGCTTAGGAAATGGTGGGAAGGCAGTTGGAATTATCATTTCTCCCAGTCTGCAGAGCTGGGAGCATGTCCTGCAGGTTGAGACATTTTTGAGAAGAATAAGTATTCCCCATCCCTGGAAGTGTTCCAGGCCAGGTTGGACAGGGCTTGGAGCACTGGGATAGTGGAAGGTGTCCCTGCCTAGGGTAGGGGGTTGGAACAAAGTGAGCTTTAAGGTCCCTCCCAGCCCAAACCATTCCATGATTTCATCAGATTTGCCATTTCCCTGCATTTTAACAATACTCTGTGTCTTTACTCTTATGTCAAGCACCCTGATGGTCACAGGTTATGGGAGAGGGAGGATGTGCAGGAATGATTCCTTCAGAGTGCTTGAAAGCCTTCAGCAGGGGGAACAGTCAGCTCCTGCAGCATGCTCCCAATGGGAGCCTTCCGTGCCCTGAAATCCAACTCTCTCTGATTTGTTTTCCTAAATTATGTTCCGCTTTCTTGGCTGTTTGGTTTCAGTGTGAAATTGTTTTCCTGGTGCAGTTACTAATTGCTTGAATCCTGTTCTTAGCCTGGTTGGGGGATTGATTTCACTCTGCTCCCTAACTCCAAGCACTTTGGGGCTTTTCTTTTTTTTTCATTGAACTAAGATCAGTTTGGTTGGTGCTGCTCCTGCCTTTACTGTTAAATCCCTGGATTAGCACAAGGATTTTTGTTTCCCCTTTTGGGGAGTTTCCTGTGTTCTGTGTAGGATTTAGTGTTGGAGTTTATTGACAGCTTTTGAGAGGGGAAATTCTAAGTGACCTTTTCTGCTCCCAGATCAAGGTTGGTGTCTCCCAATTTTAATAATATTCATTATGTGCTGCACTAGGGTCCTCTAAGGAAATTCTCTGGAGAATCCTTGTGGAGTGATTTTAGACTCTGGGCTGGGGCAGTCTGTTTTGATAATCCCAAGTGTTGTTTGTCAACACCTTCCTTGGAGCAGCTGAAGTGGGTTTCAGCAGAGCTCTTCAGTTTTGCATTTCCAAGGTATCCTGTCTTCGTTTTCTCCTCGGGAACAAGGTTGTTGATGGCATTCCCTGCTTTCTGAAATTTGAGCAGTGGATGTATTAGAACATGCTGTTACTTAGAAAGCTGACACCACCACCATCATGCAGATTAAAAGGGAATTCTTTTATTTCTTAACATGCCTTTCCTCTTGGACTTGATGATCTTAGAGGGCTTTTCCAACCTATATGATTCTGTGACTCCGTGATTCTTCTTCCATGCAAAAGAGATAAGCCTGAGAGAGGAAAGCATCCAGCATCCTGTGATGTGGTTGGTATTGCAGAAAACTGGAGTTGTTTGGGTATTAATTGTGGCTAAGCAGGTGAAATTGGTGTGAACTTGTTGCATTTAGAAAGAAATAAAAGGGAAAATGAAAGAATTTGTCAACAATTATAATGCTGCATTTATCAAGGAAAGCATAATGTCCCTCTGAGCTGATGTTGATTATTGGAGTGTTTGGAGTGGTTTATTTTGGGACAAAAGGTTGTCTGGAAGAAAATAGGCTAATCAGAAACCCTGGTGTAATGTGGGAGTGTAATCTAGAGGAAATCTTGGAGCTCTGTGCAGCAGAGAGTGTCACTCTAGTTCGAGAGCATCTCTGCCTTCCCACCCACCATGCAGCCAGCATGGTTGGAAGCTTGGCTTCCCACAGACCTACGCACTGAGAGGAGGCCCTGACCCCAGAGAAATCCCTGCTGGAAATGCCCTGCCCTGCTCCAAGTGGAGGACAGCAGTCTGTCTGATCCAAAAATAGCACTTAGCTTGGATATTGAGGAAGATTGCTTCACTGGAAGGGTGGTCAGGCACTGGAACAGGCTGCCTAGGGCAGTGGTGGAATCAGCACCCCTGGAAGTCTTCAAATGATGGGATGTGGCACTGGGGGACATGGTCTGTGATGGTGCTGGATTGATGGTTGGGCTTGGTCATCTCAGAGGTTTTGTCCAGCCTTAACGATTGTGGAATTGTGAAGACACTTCTTGTGAGTGGTGCACCAAAAGAGAAACCCATTCCAGGAGGAGACCAAACAAAACCTTGTAGTTTAGTGTCACCTTTGGGGGATCCCAGTCACTCAGGGAACCCACCCTCTTCCTCCTTAGTCCTCCCAGCTCCATCTCTGCTTCCCAGAGGCTGCCAGGGGCCTGCACTGTTCATTGAATCCCAGGATTGGGTTGGAGGGAACCTCAAAGTCCATCCCAATCCACCCCCTTCCATGGGCAGGGACATCTCCCACTGTCCCAGGCTGCACCAAGCCCCAATGTCCAGCCTGGCTTTGGACACTTCCAGGGATCCAGGGGCAGCCAAAGCATCTCTGGGCACCCTGTGCCAGGGCCTGCCCAACCTCACAGGGAACAATTCCTTCCCAATATCCCATCTAACCCTTTCCATCCTTTGGCTCCCTCTTCTCATGGAGTTTTCTCATGGATGTAGAAAGGAGACAAGGTAATTCTGTTGGCTTTTGCTTGACTGATAAAGCTTAGTCTGAAACTTTAAAATAATAGTAATAATAATAATAATAAATGAACAACATCCCTTTCCAGTCCCCACCTGCTGAAATGAAGATGTTCAAGGACTGGGAGCAGGGATTTTGTGCTGCAGTGTTTGCTTTTATTCCACAAATGTGGACAGGCAGTGGGAACAGGGCAAACTCTGCCCAGGACTTGGTGGGGTTTTGGCTTCCACAGACTTAATGTCCAATTAGTTCAGCAACTTAGAGGCTGCAATTCTAGGAAAAAACAATGTGAATGACATAAATGTTGGAAGAATTGGATTACATGAGTCCTGCTGCACTCAATGACGTCTAAGAGGGGTAACTTGAGTTGGAGCCTGTGAAAACCAGGGAAGCTTTGCCTTATGTTCTGGTTATTAATTTGCTCTGAAAAAACCAAAATATTCTTTGTATAAATCCGTATTATAGGCCAAATTAAGTATGTCAGTGCTTTAGAAATCCCACTGGCTTTGTGGGAGCTGACTCAGATTTGGGCATGGGCTTCATTTGTTTGCTGGAGGGGAATTTTGATAATTTCAGGACATTTGTTTTAAATATTTCACCTGAAGATGTAGAAGAGCAGTAATTTTTTAACTTAGGTTTGGTAGTTTAGTATCCAGTTTTTAAGTTTACTCCAGTTAGCAAGGCTTTGTTTGGGCATATTGCCTGGCAGGGTGAATCTGGGGAGATTTCCAATGGAATTGGTATTCCTGAGGCAGCATTGAACCTGCATTGACTGTCAGGTATTGATGCTTCTGTGTTGTTTAAATTCCTGTTTTACACTTGTGAAAGGCAGCTCTCTTCAGCTTAAAAATATTTTTATTATATAATAGTTTAAAAACCATCTGAACAAGCCTAAGTTGTTTTACCATGTAATAGATTTTATGTAAATTCTGTGAGTTTGGGGCTGTGCTGCACTGCCTGTGGTGAATTTTAATTCACCTACTTTGGCCTCTGGAGCACCCAATTAAATCTGTGCAGGGATTATGCTCTCTGAGGTCCTGATGCCATGTTAGATTTGGGATTATATCTGAGGGATAAACAACAAAATCAGAGCAGGGCTTTAAATAGACCTTTTGGTGTTTCGAAACTCGATCCCCCAGCAGAAGGGGAAAACACAGAGCGATTTTGCCTTAAAATAGTTTAATCTGACAAATTCCAATACGTTGCTTTGGCAATCACTTACACTGGAGGTATTTTAAGGCTGTCATTTTCTATGTTTGTTCACCTCTTTGTTATATGGAAGGAGGTTTTTATTGTGGCTTTAAATATGGGGTGTGGTAGGTAATCTGTGACCCCAAATCTTTCGTTTCCCTGCCCATTTTTAAGGGGTTTCAAACTGATTCCTTCTCTGTATTTGAAAGCCACCTAATTAATTGTGTGTTCCCAACGGAAACCATCCTCATCTGAACACCAGGAATAAAATTTGGGCTGAAAGGCAGTTTTTATTGCCATGTTTTCCTTTGTCAGAGGACATATCCTTCCAACAGCTGTGGCGTAGGCTTAGATTTCCTTGATTTAAAATGGATGTATCAGCATCCAGCTGTGGCACCTTCCCCTTCCACAGAATCCGAGTGGTTTTGTTGGAAAGGACCCTAAAGATCATCTCCTTCCAGCCATGAGTGTGGCATCCAGGCAGCTATTCATGCTCAAAAATTAGGACAAACTAAATCTGGGAATGTAAGGATGTGGGATGAGGTGTGTACCCAAACACTGCTTTTAAAATCATAAGTCCACTTCTGTTTCAAAGAGAACTCAGAGAAGTTGCTGCTTGGAGCTTGTGTTTGGACTGGTCCAGTCTTTAGTATTGCCCTGGGAGCAGATTTGCATTCAGTCCCCTGCCATTTTATATGCAAATTCCCTCTCTCTAAGATAATTCCCCCCTTGCTAATGCACTTCATTCAGCATTTGAAGCATCATCTTGAGGAAGCACTTTTTTTTTAGTGCTCCCTTTATCTCTTGCTGGCGTTTTTCTGTCCAAAACATTAATGAAAAAGCTCTTCCTTTTTTTTTTCCTTCCTCCCCAAAATTCCATCAAAGCACTGTGTTGATGGCTTAACTTGAAGCATTTGATCTTGAATTCATCAGCCTTCTGATTTTTCAAGCCCTGCAATTAACGTCGACAGGCTTGATCTTTGACGTGACCTGGTGGTCAAGGGAAATATAGCTGCAGCCAGACTGAGTTAATTCAAATAAGTTTGTAAACCCTGTTTTAATTCTTCTAAAGAAATATAGATCATTGGCTCTGGAGTGTGTTGGTTGGTAATGGCGTGAGCACAGGATTTGCTGGTTCAAAGGGATTAAGCAGTAGAGTTATTGAGGAAGGGAAAGGATGGGGCCAGTTAACTCAGCTCTGTCAGGAGCCCTCAAACCCCACTGGAGATGCTTCACTCAGGGCTCAGGAGATAAAAAGCTCCCAGAGAAAATCATCTTGCAGGAGGAGTCTTGAATTAAAGCTTCATGACCCTGATGGAGACTCGACAGTGCGTGCGCTGTCACCGGCTGTGCTGGCCCCAGGGGCACTGGGGCTTCCCAGGAGCTCTGCCTTGATTTTTGGGATCTCAGGATTTGGGTTTTGGACAGAGTCTCTTGAAAACGTGGTGTGCACAAGGCTGTGGTCACAGGAAATGCATCCCCACCTGCCCTGGGCAGTCTGGAACTCCCCAGGTGTCTGATGTGCTGTTGGATAGGGTTGAACTGTGGGGCTGTGATGACGGAACCCCAAAAAAATCCCCGCCCCCACCAACCCTCTCCTCTCTGGCATTGGCTTTCCTTGGCCACACTCTCATGCCCTTTCCCTTGAGTTGACACTGGCTCCAGCTGACACAGGGAACCAGCAGGGAGACAATCACCTGGTTTGCTTATGGGGTTTGATTTTGGTGGTTTTTCCCCCGCCCTGGCGTCCCTCCCTCAGTCAGCTCAGCCTGGGGTTGGGTGATTCCAAGGGTGTGGAGCTGCCTGTTCCAGCAGCACATCAGAGATAACCAACAGCAGCATCTCAGCTGGCTCAGCCATTCCTCTGCTGGTTCCCTGGATCCCATCAGCTGATTTGCCACTGGGCTGGGAGCGAGTTGGGCAGAGGTGGGAAACTCTGCCCTAATCCCCAGTCTGTGTCTTTGTTCAGAGAAGACTTTGCAGGGTGATTATTACATTTTTAATTCAAATGCCTGTTGTTGTTGTTGTTGCTGTTGAATCCAGACGTTGCATGGGCTGGGACCTGTTTCTTATATTAAAAATCTGTGTTCCAAATATTTGTTAGCAAATGACTTAATTTAATTTAGCCTCCAGCAAATGTTCGACTGCAGCCAACTCAATTCAGCCCAACTCATCTCAACCCAACCCAACTGCAGGCTGAGTAAAACGCTTCTGAGACACTCCTAACACTGTTTCCTTTTCCTGGGCAGCCTCTGAACCCAACCTGAAGCTGCGCTCCAGGCTAAAGCAGAAGGTGGCTGAGAGGAGGAGCAGCCCCCTGTTGCGCAGGAAGGATGGGCCCGTGGTGACGGCGCTCAAGAAGCGCCCGCTGGACGTCACAGGTACGGCAGGTAAGTGACAATTCCTCCCTTCTTTGCTCCCTTCTCCTTTCCCAAAATGCATTCCTGTCTCCTTTGTGTGCTTCAAAACCAAGCTGAGGGCACTGGAATTGCCCAGCCTGGGCGAGGCTATGGTCAGGCCTTGTCCCCACCCACAGCTCCCATCTCCTCCTTGTGACCAGGGACATGTCTGGAACTGTGTCAGTTAGGATGGAAAATAGGAAAAGGTTCTTGACTCAGGGGTTTTATACATACATATAGCTGTATAAAACTTTTTTTTGACTACTCAACTGACAGTTTCTTGTTGAAACGTCCTGTCCTTCCCAGGACCAAGGCGAGTGGGATCAGAGTAAAGAACATGATGAGATTATCATAAAGTTAATTCCTAGCACCATCTAGGGATGTCTGTGTGTAAGTACCACCCAGTGGCAGCTCTCTCAGGCTTGTCTTGCTCTGAGGCACACGATCATCACTCCATCAAACTCAAATTGAGCTCCCTTTAGACAGCAAGGTGGGTTTGGGAGACCCTGGAGTGCCTCAGCACTTCTCTGTGTCCGAGCCTCTCTGTTTGCAGAGGGGAAGGAGGGTTTCAAAAGCCAGAGGTTGTGGAATCATAAAATATCCTGATTTGGGAGGCACCCACAAGGATAATCCAGTCCAACCCTAGGCCTGCACAGGACACCCCAAAAATCCCCGCCTGTGCCTGAGAGTGTTTTCCAAACACTCTGTGAATTCTTATAGCCTTTCAGACATGAAAATCCATTTTCCTTCACTCACACAATGCTATATGGCACATGGCTCCTGAGATAAATCAGCCTCTGCTGGCTGACCATTTTTCCCTGCAATGACTTCAGGAATGGCAGTGGAAGCTCCCATTTTTCACTGGCATGGATGTGGTTCAAGAAGCCAGGCTGGAGCCTGTTAGAAAAGTATCTGAGTTGTCGTGGTAGGAGTGGACTTTTAAATGGAAAATAAGTTTTAAAAACAGTCCTACTTTGGGGAATAGAAATTATGTTTAATCCCTGAAGAATGCAGGGAGTTCTGGTGGGACACCTTCCACTTGATCAGGTCACTCCAACCTGGCTTTGAGCACTTCCAGGAATGGGGCAGCCACAGCATCTCTGGGCACCCTGTGCCAGGGCCTCCCCACCCTCACAGGCAAGAATTCTTTCCTACAATTCCCTCTAAGCCTGCCCTCTGGCAGTGGGAAGCCATTCCCCCTGTCCTATCCCTCCAGGCCCTTGTAAAAATCAGCTTTTATTTCTCCTGGAGCAATGAGGAGCCTGCTGCAGCCTGAGCCACTGCAGCTGCTGGGAAATTCTCTTGCTGCAAATGCTTGGGATGAGGAGGAAGTGTTCAGAAGAAAAGGTTTGAATGTTATTAACCTTCCTTCCCAAATAAAAGGAGGAGCACTGGCAGCTGTGCCACACAGCAGGTGAGAAACCTTCTGAGGGAGGTCTCATACAAGGAGGTGTCTTTAGGGTTAGAGGGAAAGAGGATGAGAGAGACATTTCCAGAAAAATGAAGCAGGACAACTCCAACATCCTCCAATCTGACCTCTTCAAACCTTCCATGCCTTCTATTATCTTTCAATCATATTTCAGGTTATTAATACACTCTAAAAGAAATCCCCATGGGGAGAAGACTTAAATATGCTGAGTAGGTACTTGGATAAACCATTTGAAAGTGTTTGTTGGTATTTTAAGAGCCCTGGGAAGATTTTAGGGGAAGGGGAAGGGGAGGAGGAGGAGGCCCTCTGCTTTCATCCAGAACAAAACTTGAGGGGTTGTTATCTGTCTAAATACCATCACAGAGATGGTTTCTGATGTTAAAAGTTGGTTTTGGATGTGTTTTTCAGACTCTGCATGCAACAGTGCTCCTGGATCTGGTCCCAGCTCTCCGAACAACAGCTCCAACAACATCAGCACTGAGAACGGAATTGCAGGATCAGTCACGAGTATCCAAGCAGAGGTACAGAGCCCTCCTTCCCTCTGGTTTTTAACAGCCATCAGCTTTGGGAGAGTTTGAGGACTAAACCACACGAAAGGAAAACCCCAACTTGTGACTTGGAGCAGACTTTGGGAATTACCTCTCAGCCTGGGCTGACAGGATGCCTTATCTGTTTATTAAATCTGGTTTGAACCAGCTCGCAGGCAGCTTGTGGTAACTTGCAGTGGTTTTGTAGTAAGGAGAAAGTAAAAATAAAGGGATTCAGCAAGGTCAAATGCAAGTATTTTAAAGTTTGAAGAATTTATTATATTTATTATAGGGTGGATTTATTGTGTGTGCTGGTCTAAATATGACCAGACAATAACTGGATTAAAGGGAATGGATTTCAACTTTTCCTCCATGTCTGGGTATCTGAAAACTTGGTGCCATGTGCTGGTTTATAATTCCCATAAACTTTCACCATCACTTGAGGCCTCGCTGGATACCCAGGGCAGGGTGTTTACCTGGGTGAGGTGGGGTTGGATTGAGCACAGCAGCTCCTGTGTTCAGCAATCCTGGAGCCAAGCTTTTCCAAGGGGTCTGGGCCATGTGAACTGGCTCCCACTACAAACTGTGCCTGTAGAAAACCAGTGTGGTTGTCTGATGTTACTGGTGCATTTCTTTTTATCCAGCTTCCCATTAGCTGTTCTCCTCATGAATAGAGTCTGTCTCAACACCAGGGCTCCAAAAACAGGCTGAGCTTGTTCTCCACAAATATTCCTTTAGAACTGAAAAGGCCTTCTGATGGTGGAAATGTCAGTCCTTACTGCTTTCTAGTTTTGTACAGATTTGCACTTTATTTTTATTTCTAATGTAGTGTAACAATATTTAATATGGGGAACATACCTCCTTCTCCACCCTCTGCCCTGCCAAAGGATCCAGCACATGTTCCAGCCACTCTAGTCTGTAGTAAACCTTCCAGATTCAGGGAATTAGTGTGAAAATTAAGATGGTGGGCGATGGAGGCTTCACTTGCCCCAGGAGGATGAGCAGTGAGTTTTGGTTTTGCTGATCCAGGAGCTGTCAGTCTTGTCTTTCCTTAGCAAACTGCATATTCCCAGTTGTTGCTGATGGAAAAACTGATTTGACAGTTTTTTTGTGACATAAACAGAACAGGCAGCTTCCCAAAAGTCCCTGCAGGGGATTGGAATCAGGTGGTCTTTAAGGTCCCTTCCAGCCCAAACCATTCCGTGAAGTCGGGATGAGTTCCTGCAGGTGAATGTGAAGTGGGAGCACCCTCCTCATCCACTTGATTTTTCACCTTAATAATTAGAGCTGATCATCTGGGACTAGGCCACCAACATCTAATCAAAGGTAAACTGACCACAAGAAACTGCTTGTAATGCAGCAATTTTGTGACTTAGGCTGAGGTGTAAGCAGCACAAATTATTTGGGAAAAAAGCCCTGTCCTGCCCAAGCCTTTCCCAAAGAAAAATAACTCTGCATTTTATTTCAGCATTCATGTCATGTGATCCCAGCTGGCCCAGTGGCCTGTATTTGGGAAAAAAATAAGTGGGGTTTGCTATGTTTAAAATCTTCTTCAGTAGTAGTTGTATGACCTAGGAGCTCAAGTGTTGGAGATTCCTTTAATACCAATGGACCAGGATTTCCCATGTTCCCGCCATTAAATGTTGGGAAATATTTCTGTGTTTCTGAAAAGATAATGCTGTGTTTCATTCTTAGCTTCATGTTTTCTTTTAAATGAGAAGTATATCTCACTGCTTCTTAGTTTGTTGCAACAGCTCTTGAAGCTAGAATGTTGGAGGATGGTGCCCAAGTTTATCATTTGAGTGCCTTGAGTGGGGAAAGACTGCAGCCCTGCCTCCTTTAAAACAAGCACTTTCTGTTTTGAAATGCTGTTTTAAAAGGTTTTTCCCTCTCTGAAAGGCACGCAGCATTCACTGCCCTTGCAGTTGGTACAAGCCTGTATAAACTCCTTGGGTACAGCTCCAAACTGTGCATTCAGAAATGACTGTGTGCAATTCAGGCCTGTTTGTGCACGGCCCAGGGATGGGAGCTGTGTGTTTGAAGTGGTGATAATGCTGCCAGATCCCATATGCTGAGAGCATCCAGCTGCTGTGTTCTTCTCTATTTTCTCTATCACATCCCCAGGAGAGACTTTGAGGCACAACTCCAGAGTATTGATTGTTCAAAGGGAAAATGGAGGTAGTTTTGTTTCATTTATGATATCAGTAAAATATTTCATTCCTCTGCTGACAGTAAGTATCTTATTTTCAATGGCACACTGACATTGTGTAATTTAAATTAAAGCAAAATTGCCAGGAGTGCTCAAAAATCACTTGGAAGGAGAAGTGTGTGGGTACAAATAATCACATGGAGAGTCACTTTAGATTACAGAGAAAAATGAAGTTTTTTTACCATGAGTCTGTTAAAAAAAAAAGGCTCAGGCTGCCCAGAGAAGCTGTGTCTGCCTCATCCCTGGAAGTGTCCATGGTCAGGCTGGATTTTGGGTTTGGAGCACCCAAATAGTGGATAGTGGAAGGTGTCCCTGTCCATGGCAGGGAGTGGAATAACCTTGCCTTGAACAATTTCAGGGATAGGAAAGCCACCACTTAGGCAGAGATTGCCCCATAATAGAATATTGGGTTAATATCCCCTTTTTCACTGCTGCACCTGAATTTAACAAACTTCTGTAGAAGTCGTCTTGAAGTCTGAACTCTATTTACACTGGAAAATCACCCACAGAGACCTCAGGGTGAGCAGAACACTGGTTTCCTAACAGGAGAGTCAGGCACTTTATTGTAATTTTTATAATAGGTTTTCTAGTGCGCATTTCAAATTGGTCTTGTTTAGAAATTAAAGGTATTTTTGCTGAAGTGTTCTTGCTTCAAATGCCTGTAAGATAACTGAGCAAATCTTGCATTTCACCCTGAAAATCAGGAAATAGCTCCATAAATGCAACCTTGAGGCTTTTGGATGAGATTTTGAAGTCTGATTAATGCTAACACACACTAGTAAATAACATAAATTGTCTGTTATTTGCTAAAGAGAAAAACACGAATTGTAAAGCTTTTTTTTTTCTTTTCTAAGATAATCTGTTTTACCTTTAAAAAGGGCAAATGCTTGAGAAGGACAAGTACCAGGGGAACAGCACATAGCTGTTCCAGGGGAGGTTTAGGCTGGATGCTAGGCCAAGTTTCTTCCCCCACAGGGTGCTGGCATTGCCCAGGTTCCCCAGGGAATGGGAACAGCCCCGAGGCTGCCAGAGCTCCAGGACAAGGCTCTCAGGGATGCACGGGGTGGGATTGTTGGGGTGAAGAGTCAGGTCTGGAGACTCTGTGTCCTCTCCTGCTGCCTTGTCCTGGTGAGTGCCAAGCCCTGGCAGGCTCTGCAGATGGGCTCTCACCAGGACCCCGCTGTCACTCTCGTTTCCAGACCAGCCTGGCTCACAGGCTCGTGAACCGCGAGGGCTCCGTGACGCAGCTCCCGCTCTACACCTCGCCCTCCCTGCCCAACATCACCCTGGGACTGCCTGCCACGGGCCCTTCCAGCGTAAGTGGGGCTGGGATGGGCCTCTGGGGTGTCAGTGGGGCTGGGATGGACCTCTGGGGTGTCAGTGGGGCTGGGATCGGCCTCTGGGAGTCAGTGGGG
>VYXF01006657.1:132799-164959 GCA_013397295.1 Polioptila caerulea
CACCTCTGATTATATTTTACCCATGACAGTTGGAAAAGATCAGAAAAATTCCTGCACTGAAAGGGTGGTCAGGCACTGGCCCAGGCTGCCTGGGCAGTGGAGGAGTCCCCATCCCTAGAAACATTCAGACAACCTGTGGATGTGGCACTGGGGGACAGGGTTTGGGGTGGGTTTGTCAGTGCTCGGGGAACAGTTGGACTCGATGATCTGAGTGGGCTTTTCCAGCCTTAAGGATTCTGTGATTTTTGATATCAGAAGTTTTGCTCCAAGCCCCATCCAGCCTTGCCAGGTGAGTTGTTGCCTCTCCTCCAGGCACAGAAGCTCCACAGTCTCCTGGTCCTTTCAGCTGTAGGACTGAGGCTTCCTCAGACAGTTGTTTTTCCCCTCCTATCCCATCATTTCAGGGAGAAAAAAAAACAAAAAAAAACAGATCAAGGGATTTCTGTAGGCTTTGGCTGCTGCAGAAGGCTCTGCCAGCTCCCTACATGGCTGGTGCCCAAGTTGGCCTCTCCCCATCATTCCTTATCATCTCTTGTTTCTCCTTAGTCTACAAAAGTTAAAAGGTAGAACCCAAAGGGAATGTAGGAAGATCCATGTTGAGTTGAATGAGTTCAGCCTGTATAATCCTTTTTTTTTTTTTCTGTTTTTCCTCATTTTCATTGAAGCTGTGTCTCCAGCTGTCCAGAGTTGTTCTGTATCTTCCTTGAGTTCATCCTTCACCTCCAGAGGGAGGAAAGGGAGGGTTCTGCTGCCTTCTGCACATCACAGCATGGTCAGGGCTGAGCTGACATCCTCCTTTGCTTCCTGGCTCCTCTCTTCTGCTGCTTTTCCTCCTGTGCCTCCCCACCAATGGGGATCAGATTCTCATCCAGCCCAATCTGGGATTCCATGTTTTTTCTGCTGGGAACTCCTCATGGATCTCTGATGTGTAAATAGATATCTCTAACCTGTTGGTAGGACCTTCAAGATCTTCAGTGTCCTGGGAGCTTGGCACTGTGGAGAAAGGTGTCCTGGAGAAGATGGTGTTGGTTGATGGACATGGTGATGCCCATCAATCCGTACCATCAGAGGCTGGATTTGATGGCCTTGGAGGTTTTTTCCAGCCTTAGTGATTCTGTGATTCTATTTATCACATCTACTGGATAAATCCAATGCCAGCTGAAATGTCACTAGTGAAAAATGCAGCTTTTTTTCCCCTCATGAA
This sequence comes from Polioptila caerulea, assembly GCA_013397295.1. NCBI lineage: Eukaryota > Metazoa > Chordata > Aves > Passeriformes > Certhiidae > Polioptila > Polioptila caerulea. Next base: position 134,004 of record VYXF01006657.1, read on the forward strand.
ATGATCCACAAATAATTATGAACTCTTCGGTTTCCCCTCTCATTCCCCTGTATTTATGACCTGCCTTTGCTATGTGGTTTTTNCACAAAAAAATTATGAACTCTTTGGTTTCCCCTGTATTTATGACCTGCCTTTGCTATGTGGTTTTTTTTTTTGTTTTGTTTTTTTTTTTACATTTCTGTTCTTTGTATTTCAAAGCTGTGGAGGAGAAATCTTGCCAGCTGCTTGGAACCTTTTAAAAATGCTTGTGACTAGAGAGCTGTAATTTATTCCAGAGTGAAGTCGTTTTCTGCCCGAGGCTGGAGAGGCAGTGCCTTTACCAGAGGTTTATGGTGGCAGTTTGTGACAGCCAGAGACCACTGGGTATGAAAACAGGGGAGTAACCTCGTGGCAGAGAAAGCCAGAGAGCTAATTAAGGGATGGAGGGGTTATTTATGGTGCTTTGTGCATATTATTTCAAATATATTTACAGGCATTCTCAGTGCTGCCATTCCAGCCAGACCCTCACACTTTTATTCCCTCCAGTTTTAAACTGCACGAGCACGTGCTTGTAAAACTGCATAAATGGAAGTTTTTTAGGGAGTTTGAATGGGCCTGGATGGATACTCGATGTATTACGTGGAATGTTTTGGTAACAAAGTGTCTTCCCTGCAAAATCTTCCTTTAAGAGCCGGGTTGCAGCAGCTGGAAGTGGTGACAGACAAGGAGATTCCCTTTGCAGACAGAATGTCTAAAATGTCCTTGGCATTGACCACCTGGTCTTCTCAGCCTTCACCGTGGTTGTGATTTAATTCTTACATTTTTAAGGAGTAGGAATAATTTAAAACTTCCAGGGAATTACACTGCCTCTCATTCCCATTAGGTATGACAAGTTATTTTTCCCAGCAATTACCTTGTGCAGTTCAGAAGTTCAAAAGGCATTAAGTTCAAAAGCTTGAGACCTTTGATCCAAGCAGGGAAAAAAATCCCAAAACAAGCAGCAGATGGTTTGTGATGATTTAATTATCTTTAAAACAGATAATATTCATCAAGCCTAAGAGGGTTTAAAGAAAATTGGTGGAAGAACTTTCAGCTAAATGTGGTTTGGTTATTCAGTGTATGTTATAAGGAAGGAAACTGGGGGGGAAGGGGGGCTCAGGGGAAACCTCACAAAAATCCTTGAGGGATTTTGATCCCTGAATCGTTGCAGAGACCTCCTGAGGTTGCTGAGGGCAGTGTCCCTCCTCTAGCAGGTTGCCCAAGGATTTCCAAGGATGGAGACTCCAGAACATCTCTGAACAACCTGTTCAAGTGTTTGACCACCCTCACAGAAAAAGAAAAAAAAAAAAGTTTTACTGTGTTCAGAAGGAATTTTATGGGTTTTAATTTATGCCCATTCCTCACCCGTGAGTGCAACCCACCCATGAGAGTCCCATGGACTTAAGGATATCCAGGCCTTTTAAGTGTTGCCTAAACCTGGTAATTCCTGCACCAAGATTTCCTCATTCCAGACTTTTTCTCTGGTGTCAGTCCTGGAATTCCTGAGGGATGGTCTTAAATAAGGCATTAATTCTATCTCATGTGCCACCGGGTGCCTTCCCTCATTCAGCAGTGGCACCAGGATCTCCTTAGCCTTCCTCTTTTCTTTCTTCATGTCCCTTGCCAGATTCAATTCCATTCCTGCCCCTCTGCCTTGCTTAGGTTATAAGGCAGAGCCTTCTTTCCTGCATTTGGGGGGGAAAAAGGCTTAATTCCAGGTTGGAGCCACTGTTCCTCAAAGAGCAAGTTACTGACAAATAGTCCCTCCTCCTGCATGTGTTCAATAACCATGTTTTGATTTAGCTTTATTAGATTTAAAAGCAATATTGCTTTCCATACCGATGACCTAATCCTCATTAAACCTTGCCCTGACAACTTTCAAAGTGCAGCAGTTTCTTAACAAACCTGTGAAACAGGGACAGCCTGAGCTCTTTGAAAGGGAGGAAATGGATTGGTTTTCCTATGCTGGAGTTAAAAACAGGTCACATTTGGGAGTTTTTTTTATATCCCAAATAAAAATCATAAGCAGTCTGAGATGGAGAACTGTGAATTTTATCTTGCCAAAGAACTTACAAAAATTCTGAGTGAATTACAGTGAAAATTAAATAGTTCCTTTAGGTTAGGAGCTGCTCTCTGAGACGTTTACCATGTCTGGTTAGGAAGGTCAGGTTAGAACAATGCTGCTCTTGAGGTTTGCTCTCATCTGCATGTCCTGAGTTTCCTCTTGACCAGCTCCATAAGAGTGCAGATTTTCAAGTAATCATTATTTCAGCCTCACAGATGAAATTCAGGGAGTGATTCAAGGTGATGTTGTGCAAACAGGCAGCAAAAACCCTGTTGGAAGGTTTGTGTCCCCCATATTCTTTCAGAATTTAATTGCCAAACATCTTGATGGCTGCGAGTTTGTGAATGGAGCAGCATCTGGAGGCGTGCAGGTACAAGAGGCTCTTATTCCTTCAGAGGGAAGATGAAGTGAAAAATAAGGGGGTGTCATGGCTTGAAAAACAGGATTTCAGAGCCCTTTAATGCCAAGGTTGCCCTGACCTTTCCCTGAGATTGTTCCGGGCCTGGATTGTGAGACAGAACAGCTCAGATCTGCTCTTTCCCATGAGCCTGGAGAACAGAGCGAGCTTTCCCCGTGGTGGGATGCAGTTCATTGACGAGTTTGGGGTTCTTCCAGATCATCTCCAAACCCACGGAGCCGGCGCGGCAGCACGAGAGCCACCCCGAGGAGACGGAGGAGGAGCTGCGGGAGCACCAGGCGCTGCTGGAGGAGCCCTACGGTGACCGTGCCACGGGCCAGAAGGAGCCCCCGGGGCTGGCCAGCGTGGTGCAGGTCAAGCAGGAGCCCATCGAGAGCGACGAGGAGGAGGCAGAGCCGCAGCAGGAGCTGGAGTCCGGGCAGAGGCAGGCGGAGCAGGAGCTGCTCTTCCGCCAGGTGAGCTCGAGGAGCGCCAGGTCTGGCACTTGGCCTGTGGGAAAATGTGGATTTGGCCTTGGAAGGCACCTTGCTGCTCCAAGGAGGAGACTCTGAGGGGAGCCAGCTCCCAAGGGTTGGCTGGTTACAGGAACCTGATGTAAAGTCAACTGAGCCTTCCCTGGAGTCACCTGGCAGCTGATAAACCCCAGGGAGGAGAGTCTGGCTCGCCTGCACAAAACACAGTCATTGTGTTTACTGAGCCACTGAGACACTTCCATGGCCGATTCTTTGGGAAGGTAAAGTGTATCCTAACATTTCTGAGCCACCAGCAGGAGACTGTATTTTGGTTTAATGATTTTAAAACAATTTCTCCAGAGAAAGGCTGCATGTAAGGGAACAGGGGACAAGAGGAGGGTGTTCCTGCTTTGGAATTGGAGATCCTGGAGCCTCCAGCTAGGCTCACTTTTGAGGGAAAGCACCTGAGGATTGTGGGTGGCAGGTGATAAATTCAATAACAAGGGAGCACAGTGTAATGGAACTGACCCATGTCCTCCAGGAATGTCATTGGGATGTTACTTAGGAGCTACATTTGCCCAGGGAAGTTGTGGCCACATCATCCTGGGAAGTGTCCAAGGCCAGGTTGGATGGGGCTTGGAGCAACCTAGGATACGGGAAGGTATCCCTGCCTGTGGCAGGGGTGAGCTTCAAGGCCCAAACCACCCTGAGATTCTCTAATTCTATGTTGCTGATGATAGACCATTATAGTGATACCATTCCTCTGAAAGTGCAGCCTTTCCACCTTAATCCTGAATCCATGGTCACACCTCAGGAGTCTTTAAAATAGTATCTCCTTTGCAACTGTTTTACCTCAAAGCAGGAGGGAATAAATAGAGGGAATAGGATGGAACAGCCATCCCTTCTGACCAGGAGCCTGTCCAGCTGCACAGAGAACCAGTTCAGTTAAGAGCTCCCTCTCCAGCCCGGGAGCCCATTGATTTGGATTCATTCCATGGCCTGGAGTGTTTCACTGCTGAATGCCCCAGTGCAGTGGGTTGGGAGCACAGGGGGAGGAAGGTGAGGGATTTGTAGGGGAGGATGGAGATGCCCCTGCCAGTGTGCACCAGGCTCAGGGCTGGGGCTCCATGTGCTGTGCCTGCCTGACTTGGCCCTAGAAACGTCACACCTTCCTTTGCTGCATGCGAGGGAAAGGAGTCCAGGCCTGAGAGCCTTCAGAAACCCTTTTGGGAGGGCCCTTTCAGCAACTGCCTACTTCTCTTGCCCACAGCAAGCCCTGCTCCTGGAGCAGCAGAGGATTCACCAGCTGAGAAACTACCAGGCGTCGCTGGAGGCGGCTGGCATGCCCGTGTCTTTCGGGGGACACCGGCCCCTGTCCCGGGCACAGTCCTCCCCCGCCTCAGCCACCTTCCCCATGTCTGTGCAGGAGCCTCCTGCTAAGCCAAGGTTCACAACAGGTGAGCTTGCTGGGGGCTGGGGGCTGCGGGTGGGGGCTGCGGTGGCTGGGTTGTTCTACGTTGAGCAGTTCTGCAAGGGCATGGAAAAAGGGGAATGGCTTTAGGATGGGAATTGAGTTTGATGGTATGTTGGAAGGAAATCCTTCCCTGTGAGGGTGATAAGGTTGCCCAGAGCAACTGTGGCAGCCCCATGCCTGGAAGTGTCCAAGGCCAGATTGGACAGGGCTTGGAGCACTCTGGGATAGTGAAAAGTGTCCCTGCCCTGCTCATGAGATGAGCTTTAAGATCTTTTCCAACCCAAACCATTCCCTGATAACGATTCTATTACTTTCTTTGCCATACCTGCAAATCCATAAACGTGGGCTCTTCATCTCATCCCCATTTGGGTACTCCAGAACATCCTGCCTTCCTCAAGGAGCAGACTGAGTCATTCCTGTTTTCCTGCTTGTCCCTTCCCCAGAGCAAAAACACCCTGCACACACCAGCAGCAGCACAGCCCTGGAGCTGTGTGTCTCCAGGCAGACAGGGCCAGTTCCAGGCTGTGACAGAGCTGATTGAGAGGCAAGGCAGGGAGAGCCACTGCTCCTGAAGGACAGAGTGCCAAATGCAATGCTAGCTCTGTTTCCTCCACCTTCTCCAGTCCCTCCATAACCTCATGCCATCAGTTATCCACGCCAGGCTCCCTGCCAGCCTCCCCTCCTCCTGTCTCTGTGCCTGCAGGTCGGGAAAAACGAGGTGAGCTGGTGATTTCAGCTTGTCTCGAGGAGACAAAGAGACCAAAGAGTGTTTGCTTACCTGTGAAGGAAAATGATAAGTACAGTCCTGTGTTTGTCTGGTGGGAAGCACTAGTGCAAAAGAGGTGTGGATCCCCATCCCTGGAAGTGTTCCCAGCCAGGATGGAGCAGCCTGGGATAGTGGAAGATGTCCCTGCCCATGGCAGGGATTGAACAAGATGGGCTCTAAGATCCCTCCCAGCCCAAACCATCCTGGGATTCTGTGATCTCTCCACCAAGACTAAAAGCAAAAAACCTGCTTGTTCTTCCTGTATCCTGACAGCCAACTTTTCTCCTCCAAAATCCTTTCTGCCTTTTGAGTGCCCTCAGCAATAGCTGGAAGTTGATTTTCTGTGCAACCTTCTGTGCTGGATGATGAGGACTGATTTCAAAGTCGCATTCTTCCCCAAATGTCAGGCTCTTACTTTGTGAATGAACAGTTTGCAATGTGATGTGTTCCCTGGGAAAAGGAAAAGGGGGGGAAGAATGCCCAAATAAGAGCGACTCATGATGTTATTTCTCTTTCACTTCTGCTTTTATTCCATTTTTAACCTACACTTCTTGCATCACAGTGCTATGAATCGGGTTTATTTTCAGGCCCTGGCAATGTAGTAATAGTGGCATGTTCAGTGTTCCTCAGCTCCTGGCTGCAGGCAGGGTGGGAAGCATGTGCTGTCAGCTCTGGAAAAACCCAGGAAACATCTCAAGTTTTGCAAATCAGCCCTTTAAAGTCCCTACATGTTGTTAAAGTTGAACCCCAGAATTTCAGCAGAACTGCATTTCTAGCGCAGTCAGTTCCGGCCAGATTAAAAGATTTCGGCTTTTGCCAAGGGTGCAAGGAAAAGTACCCTGGCTCAAGATGAAACTTGAGCTTCCAATACACTTAACCCCAAAACTTGAGGCTTTAAAAACAAGGAAGCCTGGCCCTGCTTGAAGGGATTATTCATTCCTTTTCTTCCCTCCTCCTCCTCTGCTGGTATTGAAGCTGCCCAATCAATCACATGCAAGACTCTGAACATACAATGAAAAACATTTCCTACCAGAGGATCTATGTTTGATTCAGATCTGTGCCTCTGAATTTCATTCAAAATTGCAGGCAGCAGTATGAGCGCAGATTTGAGAGCTGTGCTGCTTGGAAAAGATGCTGTTCCAGTGTCAGGATTTATTTTCCTCGGAGGCAGGGTTTGAAAAACTTAAGTGGCTGAAATATCACACTGCTTTTATCCAGCACTGCACAGAGTGGTGAGGTGCAGAATGCTTCAGACAGTTCACCTGTAAAATACCATTTTCACAGCATTTATCCAGGGTAAGATTCCGAGGGCTTGACTTTTCCCCTCCATCTCTGCATTCATGCTGGGTGAATGGAGAAGGAAAAGCACAATAAAATCAGGCATTCACTGTCACGAATTAAGGTGCAAAGCATAGAGGTAAGACCTCTGTACTAGTCCTAAAACTAGTCCTAGGTCTGGTTTAATTAAACTGTATAGGAGAAGCAGGGAACAAAAGCCCACTGCCATGAGCGTGGAAGCAGGAGAAAGGGGAGGAAAGGCATTTCAGCTGCTGAGCATGTGTGTGAGTTAAATTGCCTCATGTTTTGTTGGAGTTGTCCACGGTGGCATGTTGGAGATTGTGTTTCTGGAGGTGGATACTGAAGCTTAATCACCGGGATTGAGCTTTGGAAGGCAGGAAATTAAAGTCTTGAGTGTTTTTCAAAAGCAAGCAGTGCTGAAGTGCATCAGGCTTCTTTTTCCCGAGGAAAATCCATCTGGCTGATAAGTGGCTGCTTTGGAGACTGATCCTAAGGCAAAGGAATGAGGATTGGAATTGGTGTGATGGTTTGGTGAGAGGGCTGCAAGAAGCAAACTTTATTGAATGGCCCTAATTAAGCCAACCATGATCACTCCAGACATGAATGTGGCCCTTAAGAGATCAGTCAGTGTCCAAGAGACAAAGGAATTGTTCCTTCCTTTCATGTTTGGGATATTATATAGAAGTAATACAGAAAGCTGATGCTCTCCCTGGGCTGAGTTAGCTCCAGACAGCTGGAAGTTCTGGGGCTGATGTATATTTTATTTTCCTGTCTCCCTCAGTGACCAACACCTGAGACTTCAAAGGTCCGGGGGGGAAAGAGCCACATACTGCAGCTCTCAAACATGATGTCCATTACTCCACATCAAAGTGAAAGCCGTGCCCTTCCTGGATCCTTCCAGCAATCAGTTTGATGTCCCGAAGCATGACATTTAATTTTCCTTCCTCCCAGAAAGCCGGTCCTTGAACTTGCCCTCTCTAGCTCGAGCAGCCCCTGTGACTTTAATGAATACTCGTGCCTGCCCTGTTCTACACACTTGAATAAGGATCCTCAGGTTAGGCTGTTAATTTGCATAGCTCCAATTATCCAGTCTCTGATCTCCTGCAAAAATGGGTCCACAAATTATTCTGATGTTCTGCATTAAAGGGTTTTTCCTTTCTGATGAAGGCATTTATTCTCTCCTGTGCAGAGCAATATAATTATCTGAACCTCAGATCGTATGTTTGTTCTGCCAAGAAAAGCCAGTTGGTTTTGCTTTAGTGCTGACCTTTAAAAGTGATTGTTCTTATGTCTGAAAAGAGTCTTGCTTCCAGCACCACTTCAATTAACTTGTAACAGCCAGTGTAGTTTTGTATTTTGAGGTGAAATTGCTGAGCTTCCCTTTGTGTGTGTGTGTGAGTGCAGCTGAGTGTCCCCAGCCACAGGAAGGAACTGGGAACAGCTCCCTTTTCCACTGGGCTGGTTTCTAGGAAGGAGCAACGATGACTGCAGCACAGAACTTCCCTGAGACACTGCTGTTATCTGTGAGCCCTTGGGAAAGGAGAAACCATTGATGAACCTAGTTCTGGGAACCCCAGGTTTGGGGTGGGATAGATTCCTTGCATGGTTTGGGTTGGAAGGGACCTTGAAGATGATCCAGTTCCATGGACAGGGACACCTCACAGTATCCCAGGCTGCTCCAAGCCCTGGCTCCAAGCCCTGACCTTGGACACTTCCAGGGATGGGACAACCAGGGCTCCGCCATCCTCACAGGGAAGAATTTTTCCATAAATCCAGTTTTAATTTCTTCTAGTCTAAGACCTTGCAGTAGTTCAGTTATTCCAAGCTTGCCTTGGCCCAGCAGCTCCTGGTGATGGTTGATGCTGTGGATCAAACATGGGTGACCTTGGGAGAGCTTTGCAGCACAGCCTCCTCCAGGTGAACTCCGGCTGACCTGAGGGCAGCCAATTACCAGGGCTCTGATCTCTCCTTGGAACCCGGTGTGGTTTGGCTTTTGGGGGGTATTTTTTCTCTCTGCACTCACCTACAGCAGAGCGAGGAGCTGCCAGACACCTCCCCTGAGGCTGCAGAGTGCCGGGGCCAGAGCAGGGAGCGAAGATTCCCGGTGGCACAACGTGCCCACACCCAGCCAGGAGGTGGGACTGCAGCTGCAGCCGGGCCTGTGAACGTGCAGGGGCACAGCCTCAGCTCCAGCTGCTCTCAGGGTTCCCTTGGAACTCCCAGGTGGTGCTGTGTGTCTGTGCTTGAGCTGGGAACACGGATCCAGCTGTGCGTGCCACGGCATGGTTGTGCTCGCCCAGGATTTCCCTGGAATGCTGGCAGCTGGGGTGCACAGCCTTGGACGTGGCAGCTGGGGCTAGTTCCTGTCACTGCTGCCTTCAGAGGCTTTGACTGAAATCTTTGCATTCTACAGAAGTCATGGAAAACCTTGGGGTGGAAAGGATCTGAAAGGTTTTAAATCTCTGTTGTGGGCAGGGACACTTCCCACTGTCCCAGGCTGCTCCAACCTGGCCTTGGACACTTCCAGAGATCCTGGCGCAGCCACAGCTGCTCTGGGCAACCTCTGCCAGGGCCTGCCCACCCTCACAGAGACAACTCGTTCCCAATATCCCATCTAACCCTGCCCTCTATCAGTTTAAAACCATTCCCTGTGTCCTGTCCCCAGTCCCTCTCCAGCTCTCCTGGACCCCCTCTAGGAGCTGGAAGGGGCTCTGAGGTCTCCCTGGAGCCTTCTCTTCTCCAGGTGAACACCCCCAGCCCTCCCAGCAGAGGGGCTCCAGCCCCTGGACTAACTTGCATACGGGTACTTCCTGCAATAAACCTTTTTCTTGGGGAAAAAAAATCCCAAATCAACCACTTTTATTCTGTTTTCTGGAACTTCTGACTGAGGGAAAGATGGATTTAAACATTTGACTCCGAGTCTTTTGCTCGAGAGAAACAGTTAAAGGTCTCCTGTCACTGGGGAGGACCTGCCTGTTTTCCTCTGGTTGGAATATTGGCTATGGAATCCCAGACTTCCCTTCCAAAATTGTTCCCAGGCAACTCTGGAGTATGAATCAAAGCCTTCTTCTCTGCTCTCATGCCATAAATCCCTGGGAATGCAGGGGGGGTTTACCTGCCCCTCAATTGGCTGAACACCTCCATGCCCAATAATGATGCCCAAGTTGGCGCTAATGGCCTTAATTAGCAATTAACCTCGGTGCAAGGACTTCAGCACGAGCTGCTTTGTGAAACACCTCGACAGAGACTTGGTCCTTCTGGGTTTTGATCCCACGCCCTGAAGGTGTTTTGGCAGCCAGGGGGAAAGGCCCCGATCCCATTCCTGTGCTGGCACCTCTTCACTCACACAGGTGTCACCTCCCCCTGGCATTTAATTTCACATCCTGATACTGATTTAATCATTTAAGCATTACATTTCACGTCTTGGTACTGATATCCTTCTCATCTCCCTTGAGGATTTCCATGGGAAGGGATTGATGCAGGTTTGGGTTTTCAATTCTCTATGGCTCCTGGTCGAACACAAAATTTTGGCCTAGAACCATTGACAGTGAAGTGCAAAATATGCTTTTTTCCCCCTATAACTTGCAGATTTTTGATGTTTCCTTTTAACCTGAGATCAATTTTGTCCCCTGTGCTGCAGGCCTTGTGTATGACACGTTGATGCTGAAGCACCAGTGCACCTGTGGAAACACCAACAGCCACCCTGAGCATGCGGGCAGGATCCAGAGCATCTGGTCCAGGCTCCAGGAGACGGGGCTGCGGGGCAAGTGTGAGGTGAGTGACACTCCAGGAAAGGCCACGTCATTGTTTTTATTGGTATTATTAGTACTATTGTGTTATTATTGCTTTATTATTGTATATTGTTGTTGTTGTATTAGTATTAGTAAGCCAAAGAAAAGGTGTGTATTTGATGCAACACTCTCATTTGTTATCCCTCCAATTATCCTAGCAAAAGCTGTGGAGCAACAGCTTTTCTGTGGTTTAATCACTTTCTTTGTGCTCTTTAATAAGTAATGGTCAAGCCACGCTGTAAAAGGAGTGGGAGTAGGAGGATTGCTCTGAGCACCATTCCATCACAAAAGGTTAAATTAGATTTATTTGATATATTTTCAGAGCAAGCAAACAGAGAGAAAAGCTTAGCTATTAAACAGAAAGAATGAAGGTTAATAATCAAAATTAACGAGTAGCTATTAGTTCCAACTGGCAGCAGTGGTGATAAATGAGGGTGTGTGTGTTCATCAATTCTTTGAGCACTTGAGGGGACTGAATCCCAGAGCATAAATATTTCAGCCATGTCAAGATCTGGCTGGGAATGTTCCCCAGCCATCAGATAAGACATCCACGTGGTGGCAGCATTGCCATTGCCTAAATGTCCCTGTCCTGGCCTCCTTTAGCCCTTTCAAACCTGTCTCTGTCTGTGGATACCTATTTAATCGAATTTTGGGGTTATTTGGGACCAGATAAACCTCATTGCTAATTGCCTGGCCTCCTCAATGGGTGTTACAGATGTTCTCTAATGTATAAGTTCGTCACTGTAAGATCCCAGGCAATATTGTTGGCCCTAATTTCCTGTTGATTTCCTTAAGGAAAATTTGTTTTCCCTAATTTCCATGCTTACCTTGGTACTTTTGGTTGCTCTCACAACAGGAGCTGTTGTTGATCTTCACCTGCTTTCCAGCTGGTTTCCCTCCTGACCACCGGTGACTTTAGGCCTCACCAGACTCTTCTGTTTTTCCCAAAATGCTAATTTTCTGCCTTAACTCCCTGCTGGCTTTCTTCAAGCTCTGCCCTACTATTTCAGGATGCACTCCCTTATCTCTCTGGTCACCTTTTCTTCATCCCCACCACCTCCTGCCAGCACCTGTCTTCAAGTTTCCTTCTTGATCTTGAGCGGATCTGAAGATGACTTTCTATGCCAAGCAAATAAATGGCGCGAGTCAGGGATTAACCCAAATCGCGAATTTTTGTACCCCAGGAGCCATTTGAGTGTTTTGCTGTCTGTCTTGACAGCTTGCTAAGGAAACAGAAAAGAGAGTCAAGCAGTTCACCAGTGATTTCACCACCCCTTTCCTTCCCCTTTCAGTGCATCCGTGGCAGAAAGGCGACGCTGGAGGAGCTGCAGACGGTTCACTCAGAAGCCCACACACTGCTCTATGGCACAAACCCTCTGAACAGGCAGAAACTGGACAGCAAGAAGCTTCTAGGTATTGTTCCCTGGGGGGAAATCTCCCTTCCTGACCCCTGGGTGAGATGCTGGGGGTTCTTCATCCTTAGCCCTTGCAGCTCCAAGGGGATTGTTCCCAGCTCAATGCACAAGATCCGTCTCCCTCTCTTCAGGCAGATCCCTAAACCCTAGACTGCTTAAACCTCCTTTCTTTGTTGCCTTCAGAACCTAAAAGGATGTTTTCCTGAGGAGGAAAGATAGTTCAGGCAGCTTGTTTCATCCTTGGGCACTGTGTGTTAGAGAGTTACCCATGGCTAGGGTAGGAACTGGAACACCCTCCCAAGGATTTGGATCTGCAGCCCCCAACCAGCTGCACAGGCATCAACAAACCCCTGTCAGGTTTGTATGGATAGTCAGCAAGAGAGATGGAGTGGCCTCCACATTTGTTTAATGTGGAGTGGAATTGTTTATCCCTTTCACTGGAGACCTGAAACAGGGCTGTGTCTGTTGTAAAATACAGACAAAAATAGCAAAAAAATTATATTTTCCCAGCAGAAATTCGAAGGGGTGGATGTTCAGGTAACCAACCCTCCAAAGCAACCAAACAACAGGGATTTTAGCACCTCAGTGGAGTCATCATCACCTCCCTTTACTTCCTGCCTTTTTGCAGCAACAGGCTGGAGGGTCAGTTTGGGAAGTTCTCACATGGGCATCAGGAAAAAAAAAAAAATTACAGTGTTGGAACCTAGACATTGAGAAAGTTTATTTTGGGATTAGCCTGACTTTGGATGATGTAAAAAGAAGTTTAACTCCATGGCCTTAGTGATGTAGTGGTCACAGCAAAGGAGCTAGGAAGATTTTGCTCAGTGTGTCCATGAGCTCCCAGAGAGGGAAGCCATTAGCCAGGAGTTAAACATGCAAATAAAACAGTATTTGTAGCTTACTTCCCCCTCTTCAAAGCCAGAGAACCCCAAAGCAGACACCTCCAGCTGAATGATAGCTCCATTAGGATGTAAACTTTCAGGAATTTATGATGTCATATGCTTGGGAGTGGAGAACTCGGTAAATATTCCCTGGGAGATCTCTTGGGATACTTTTCCACTCCCTTCTTGACTCTGAGCACGATCTGGCTGACCAGTTCCACAGATGCCTTTGGAGATACAGTTTATTTGGATAGCATTTTTGGGGGAACACCCAAATTGCTGAACCATTCCTGATAACCAGGTTCTGCAGAGAACCTGTGGGGGAAGCAACCCTTGCTCTGCCTCTGCTCCTGTAGTTCTGTGCCACCCATGGATTTAATTGCTCATTTTAAAGTTTGTTTAGAGATCAGGTTTAATCCTATAGAGAAGAGAAATTCTAACACCTGAGAGCTGTCCAGTACAGAACATTCCCTCTTTGGATACACTTGTAGAAAAACTCTGGAGCTGAAGGAGGTCAGGTCCCCAAGGGTCTCCAGGAAAAGGGGATGTCCAGCAGCTCTTAACTGGCCTTAGACCCGCTTTCCTAAGCCCACTTTGCACCATTTTAGCCTGGAGATGCTGACAGTGGCACTGTCTGCCAGCCCACATGACCCTCTTCTCTCCTGATGCCTTCCACAAGGCAGGACCTGAGTGAGGATATGAGGGAAAAGCTCCATGTGGACAGGGGTACATGCCTGTAAAAAACCCTTCTTTCAGCTATCCTCTCTTGTTGGGGGTTTCAAAGGCTTTTAAATGTACAAACCAGCTTCGTGGGGTTCTTTGAAATAGGTATAAGGGGTGGGTCCTAGGGCAGGTTTGAAGGCTGAGGACAAAGCTTTGTGTGAGGTTTAGGGATGCAAATGGGAGTTTGTTAGGGCTGAGTGTCTTGGCAGATACCTGATGACTCCGTGTAAGCTCTTTGTCTTTGATACCCCTGTGAGGAAGAAAAAAAACCTCAGAAACCTCAGCCTGAAAGGGAAAAGGCTTTTCAGGACACAGGATGTTTCTTGTTAGGCTTCTGCAAATGCCAAGGGAGCTGTGCCTTCATGGAATCACAGAAACCCAGAACGGTTTGGGGGGGAAAGGACCTTAAAGCTCATCTAATCCCACTGCCTGCCATGGGCAGGGACACCTTCCACTGTCCCAGGCTGCTCCAAGCCCTGTCCTTGGACACTTCCAGGGATCCAGGGGCAGCCACAGCTGCTCTGGGCACCCTCTGCCAGGGCCTCCCCACCCTCACAGGGAACAATTCCTTCCCAATAGCCCATCTCTCCCTGCCCTCTTTTAGTTTAAAGCCATTCTCCCTTGTCCATTCAAGGATACAAAATACAAACTCACCTCTCTCTGGACAGTGGAAATACTTGGAACATGTTGGACAAGTTGAAACTTAGGCAAATAAGGCTGCTTTTGATTTGTGAGGAGCAACCATAAAGTGTTGTCAAGAAGATAAATACAGAAATAATGGGTGGATTAGCAGTAAGAGATGTGACAGGAGGTCCGAGGCAGGATGATCTAAGGACTTCCACGTGGATCCAATCAAAGAGGGCATCTCACTTTGAGCTCAGATGAGTCCAGATGTATGAACTCCTCTTGCAGTGACAGAATCCCAAATGGTTTGTGTGGGAATGGACCTTGAAGCCCATCCCATTCCACCCCCTGCCATGGGCAGGAACACCTTCCACCAGACCAGGTTGCTCAGAGCTCCCCCAGAATTTTGAATGGGGGATAATTTGCTCACACACGAGCCCAGAAAGCAATGTTACATTTCCTACAGATCCAAAATTAGCCCTGCAGATGGTTTTCTCTGTTTTTCTCAAATTCTCCTTATTGGTCTTGCTATTTCAGTCAAAACATGTTTTTTCTTTGCTTGCCACTGGTTTATTTTTCTGTCTTCCTCTTTTATGAAGCCCGTGCTTTCCAAAGTCATCTAGGAACTCCAGATGAGTGATAATTGGGGTGTTTTTATGATTTCCTGTCCTCCCTCAGTGGGAAGGGGTTAAAGTGCTCATCTGAGAAGACATGCTGAGTGATTGTTGGTGGCATCTTCCTCATGTATAGTCTCAAAACATCAGACAGCACCCAAACCTTGCCTAAAAACAATTTATAGACCGCTTTTACGGGAGCCCAAGTGTGCACATTGTGTGTGTTTGTATGTGTGTGTGTGTGTGTTGTAACAGGGCTGGCTAAAAATGGGAAGAAAACCCCCAGTCTGTGTTTCTGTGCTTGGAAAGATTGCAGAATTGCCCCAAAATTGGCCCCAGAATCTGGTGACCTCTGACTTTTTGACTCATGGAGTGCATAGTGCATTTCTTGTCGTCCCCCACAGGTTCCCTAACGTCGATGTTTGTCAGGCTGCCTTGCGGTGGTGTTGGGGTGAGTAACTCCCTTTAATGTGTAAATAATGTCCTGTTTGTTCTCTCCCGGTCCCCTCAGTCCCAAAAATTGCTGCTTTGCATTCCACAGGGTGGATAATTGCAGCCAGATGCTGCCCAGGGGCTGCCCGGGGCGCGGGGTGCCTCGGCCTCACGTGCGTTTCTTCAAAAGCAGCACGAGGATTTCGGGGCTGTTCCAGAGAGCCTGGGAGTGTGGGACACTCAGAGGCATATTCAGGAGGAAAAACCTCCTTTCCCAGGCAGAGGTGTTTCATGGTGAAGGGGTTGCTGCCTTTGAAAGCAGCCCTTGCATCCCAAGGTGCTTTTTTTTTGTCCGTGGAAAGCAGGACGTGCTCGTGCTGTGGAGCTGCTCCATGCTCAGTCTCGGGGCTCCAGAGCTGCCTGCCTCCCACAGCAGATGGGAAATGTGGCCATGAAATAGGACAGTATTTGAGAATGTACATATTCCTATGAATAGTAAGTTTGCTGCCCTGGAACGAAACAGCATTTGGCATCTTTTATTCTCCAGCTCCAGGGTAATCCACGTGGTTTCTCCAGGAGGTGACTAAAGTACCCCTCCATCCCTCATGGAAAAGCTGATCACACTTTTCAGCTGTTAAATTTCCGTATCATCAGGCTTTTTGCTGTTGTTTGTTCCCATAAAGCTAAAAAACCCCGAACCCTAAATACCTTGTTTTGAAGATTCTCTTGTTTTCCTTTTAAGCCTGAAAGCTTAAGTTTCCCTTTCAAGTCAGACTTTCTACTCCAGAGTTTCTGTGGAGGGTGACAGGACAGAAAATCGTGGAGAACAGGAAGGGGAAAAGAATGAGAAGAGACAATAAAAGGCATTGTGTTTGAAAATTCACAGTGGTAGTTCTGCTGCATAATTGTAGCTCATGAGGTTGAATTTTCAAGGTCTGGATTCTGTTATGGAAATGAAACAAAATTGTTTTCTTCCTGAGTCTTTGCAAAATCGCTGCTTTGAAAATTATCCCGTCAGAAAAAGAAAAAAAAAAGAGAGAGAATAATCATCATTTATTCGTACCACCACTCGTGGAGATATTTTATTTTGTATTGTAAATATGCTGCAGTTGCCTAATTCATGGCAAATTTTTGGCCAGAGCTTAAAAGGTTTGGATTTACTCTGCCCTGCAGTCAGGCATGCCATTCAAAGCAAAAAAAATTATCATTTGCAAATGAAGACTGAATGGTAACAAGTAGAGACAGTGTCTGAGCCCAGCACGGGCCCAGAAGTCTTGCATTAAATCCCAAATCAGGGCAGGAAACGCCTCAGCCCTGGTATTCCTGATATGCTCCCAATAAACTCGGTGCTTGCTGCATGGTTGTCTCCACAGACCCTTAATATTGAATATTTGCTGGCTCTGGGGCAGTGTTTTAGCAATCCTATCAGCAAAACCTGTGCCAGTGCCTCCCCACCCTCCCAGGGAGCAATTCCTTCCCAATATCCCACCTCACCCTGCCCTCTCTCATTGGGAAGCCATTCCCCATTGTTTGCCAGATATTTTTCAGAGGGCAAACATGATGTCATAAAGTCAAAAGGAAAGGAAAAAAATTCAAAAAATCAGTAGAATAACATGGGACAGATCCTCCTTTGGATTTATACTGGAGCAGGATGAAGCGGAATGATGACTGATGGTTGGAATTCAGGAGCTGAGGGTGTTATGTGAAATTATGGGCTGGAAAGCTTTGAAATCGGGTTCTTTTTCCTTCAAGCAATCAAGTGTGGCTCTCTTCCTTCAGGGATGTTGTGTAGATGAAAAGGAAGGATGGGTCTGGAGGGGGTGCAGAGCAGTTTTGGGGGGAGAAGCCCCTGGAGAGCTGTTCTGCCTCAGGATAGAGCACAGAGCTTGGGCAGCCATGAGTTCTCCTCTACAACAAGCAAGACAAGGACAGGCAAGAGAGTGAATCACAGAATATCCAGAGCTGATAACACCCCCAGGGATCATTGATCCAACCCCTGGCCCTGCACAGACACCCCGACAATCCCACCCTGTGCATCCCTAGGAATGTTGTCCAAACGCTCCAGGAGCTCTTTGAAGCAGCAGGAAAACAGTTCAGAGTAAATGTCTGCATCTCATAACACCTTTCAAACGCTCCTTTTAAATTAAAAACTCAGTCTCAGTGACTTGAAATCAAGGAGAGAAAGGGTAAATTTGTTCCCAGGTGCTTGGAAACTCTTTTTCCTTGTTGGTTTATCCCAAGAAGCTTTGCCATGGCTGACAAACCTCTTCCCTTCTGCAACCGTCTGGTCCTAGCAGGAGAGGCAGGCAGAAAGAAAGCACAGAAGCACTGAAATCAACAGATGAGAGCCCTGAGTGAAACATCACTCATTTATTTCTGCTGATCACTTGGGAATTTTACTCAGCTTCACTCCTCTGCAACTCACATCCCTTTTTCAGCATCCCACTTCCACACACCACTGCCTTCCCTAATCCAGGATAATAAGGTTTTGGGAGAAAGGAGTTTAAGCTTTGAAAATCTGCAAGACCATCCCAGCACACTTGCATCCACATTCTTCAAAGCACTCAAAGGAGGCTTGATTTTAGGATAGCTGATAAATTGTTTTCTTTCCCGTGTAGTGTTTTGCTGCACACATTCTAAAAATATCTGAAGATCTGCATCACTTTTCTGCACATGTTCTAAAAACTCCAGAAGTGTTTGTGTTGTTGATCTTCTCCAGAGTAGGTGATTCTATTTTTGGGTGCAAGGGCTTTGATTAGAGCGTATCAACAATTTTAAGTGTGCAAGCAAAGTAAGTTCTTGCAGAGCAGAGAGCACAGAAAGGGCTTCTGTGGAATGGAAATGAGGAGGAACTAATTAGCAAGTCAGAGGAACAGAATGTGAGGATTATTTAATTGAGAGCAGGAGGATACATGGTGGTGTGTCTTCCTCTATGAGGGAAGAGCAGAACTCCTTCACTTTGTGGGGTCTGGAGCTCTGGTACAACCTGTGTCTACCTGTCCTGGTGCTTGACTTCTTACCTGTGTGGTTTTTCAGCTAAATTAAATAGTAGAATAATGAAATCTTTCATAAGGTGCTCGTTTAATTCTGAGATAGCTGCACGTTAGTGGATAGGAAAGTTTATGGGGTGAACAGGAGCCTCATCATGGATATTAATAAACATAACTTGAGTTTTCCTTAAAGGAAGGAAATAATTGTAAGGAAGCTGTAATTTTTATCATGAAGGAGGAAAAACTCTTTGGGTTTCATTTTGGAATCCTTCTTGGAATGTTTCTGGCAGGAGCCTGGTTTCTGCTGGGACCTGAATGTTGCAGTGCTTGGCTCTGGCACTGAGGAATCCTGTCTTGTTTTATAGGAAAAACTGGCCCCAGCAGCAGTCTGAGGGTCTGTTGGCCCCTTAGGACATGTGAGCTTGGGTATTTTGTATTTCCATTCCCCTGGTGCCTCACAGGGAGTGAAGAGGGCCCATGGAAGAGCCCTGAACTCACTGTGTCCTGGCAGGGAGGTAAGCTCTTCCCTGCTGGTGTCCTGAGGTATTTTCTTCCAAAGACCAACAAAAATGGGCTACATTTGCAGGAAGATGGTTTGGATATGCTCAGAGATGGGGTAGATACACGCATGGGTGGCCAGATCCTGTGACCAAAGGATCCAGGAGGCCAAAGATGGACCCTCACAGAACACCAGTGCCCTGGTCAGTGGGGAGGAGAAGCAGCTTGGGCTTCTTCCCACCTCTTATGGGGCTTTTGGAGAGACCTGGTCAGGTCAGTCCCATCTTCTGCATGTGTGCAGTCCTGATCCAGGATCCCTGGAGCTTGAGTGTGTAACTCAGACTCCATCCTGCTGCTGTTCCCAGGTTACTGCCCCAAACTTACAGGGGTCCAGAGGAGCCCTGAGGCCACAAATAGTCACTGCAGGGCTCTCCCACAATGCAGTGGCATTCCCCAGAGGCTTTTTGGTGTTCTCCAAGTGCTTTCCTAGTTTATTGTGGCTTCCAGAGCATCCTTGGGGTGCATGCTACCAGAGCCCATCCATGATCACAGAGCTGGAATCACTTCCAATTATGGCTTCAGCATGGCTGGGATGGAGGTGGATCAGTCCACTTGGGCCACTTGTGTCTCCTCACAGCTCAGTGAGCCAGGCACAACAAATGATCTCTTTCTTCCCATCTCTGCCTTTTGCAATTGTTTCCATAAATACACTCATGGCAGAGTAATATGTGAAAAATAGCTGGTGATCCTTGCCAGTGAGGAATGTCCCGTTTCTCCAGTCACACAAGATGGAATGACAGCAACATGGGCATGCCTGCAGGGTACCTGGTGTTACCTGTGGCCTGTTTCCACATTTTCAGGGGGCAAATAGGGTGGTTCTGTTGAATATTTAGCATTGAAGCAAATCTGTGTAGTGGGCACAGGGTGCTGAAGGTCTGTTATTAGGGTGGGTGAGCTTGTGGTTCCCCAGAGAAGCTGCTGTCACTCCTGGGCAGTCATCTTCTAAATGCCCAACACTAAACATCCCTCTTCATTGTGGATTTTTTTATTTTAAAGAATCATTGAATTATTTCATAAACCTTTATTTCATCTGGAATCAGCAGCAATTTAAGAGAAGTGCTGATTCCATGGTCACAGAGTCACAGAATTACGGAATTGTTTGGGTTGGAAAGGACCTTAAAGACCATTGCAGTCCATCCCCTGCCATGGGCAGGGGCACCTTCCACTAGCCCAGGTTGCTCCAGCCTGGCCTTGGACACTTCCAGGGATCCAGGGACAGCCACAGCTTCCCTGGGCACCCTGTGCCAGGGCCTCACCACCCCCACAGGGAACAATTCCTTCCCGATATCTGAAATAAACCTCCTCCCTTTCAGGTTAAATTAAGTTAAACCCCCTCCCCTTGTCCTGTGTCCCTGTGTGAATGATGTCTTTATAAGACAGAGGTCCCTTAATTCCTGGCTGCCCTCCCTGCTCCTAACCTGGTTCCTGTGTGTCCCCACCAGGTCGACAGTGACACCATTTGGAACGAGGTGCACTCGTCGGGCGCCGCTCGCCTGGCCGTGGGCTGTGTCATCGAGCTGGTGTTCAAAGTGGCCACAGGAGAGCTGAAGGTATGAAAACAATCCTCAGCTGTGCTCTGTGCAGGGCTCTGCTCGGGCTTCTGCCATGCAGCAGCTGCAGGACCTTTTCCCCCTCCACAGCGAGGGAAAGCATCATCCACTGCTCTGACCTTGTGAGGAATCCATCAAGAGCAACTCCAGAGTTCCCAAGCAGGATTAAGGCTTCTGGCTGCAACCCCTGGTCCATCCTTGTCCCTCTGACCTTTTCCTTTCCTGTTTTTTGTGTGCAGAATGGATTTGCTGTTGTCCGGCCCCCAGGTCACCACGCGGAGGAGAGCACACCCATGTGAGTATGGGGTTCATTGGCTTCATCCAGGCTCCTTTGGTGGGGGATCCACAGCTGGAAATTCCAAAGTAATTCTGTTAGGTTAGCACTGTGAAATTTCTGTTTATTGATAGGTGAGATGTGAGGTGTTCAAAGCTCCCCAGATTCTCTGGAGCAGGGGGAAATCCTGCCTAGTGCTTTCAGGGGGGTTGTTTTCTAGCAAGGATCAGCAATGGGTTTGGACAAGTGTGGGACATTCCTTGTTTCCCTGGAGCCTGCTGCTGGAATTCATCACTTCCAGTGGGAAATGGATCTAGTGGAAGGTGTCCCTGCCCATGGAATAAGATGAGCTTCAAGCTCCCTCCCAACTCAAGCCTTTCCATGTTTCCAGGGAGGAAAGAAGAGTGAGAGCAGGAGGAACTCCTTCCTCCTGTGTTCCCTCTAGGTGATGGATGCACTGGCACCATGGGAAGCTGTAAATTAACACCTCTCTTTTCCTCTTGTCTCCCCTCTCCAGGGGTTTCTGCTATTTTAACTCCGTGGCAATCGCAGCCAAGCTGCTCCAGCAAAGGCTCAACGTGAGCAAAATCCTCATCGTGGACTGGGTGAGTAAATTATCCTTCTTTCCCTTTGGGAGAGCAGGTGGAAATTATTCTGGGTGGGTTTCTTCTTGCAAGAGCAAGCTCTGTAAGTCGGTGAAAAACTTCTTGCCTGCAGTCTGCAAGCCAAAATTTGGGGGTTTCATTGAATGTAAGTTTTCTAATCAGAGAAAAAATTCTTAAAGGGACCACAATTTTCAAATAAAAGGAAAGGGCCTCTTTGGGACTCTGTTGTGGCAATGTATAGATTTTTATTTTTAATAGATTTTTAGTATCAGCCAAGAGTTTTGGTTCTGTTGCCACAAATCACCGACAGATTAAACCCAGCAGTTAAAATGCATGTATTTTGTCTTTTGGACCTACTGGATGGATACTTTTTTCCTCAGTTCCCACTTGTTTTTCATGTCAGGGAGGGGCATTTTGAATACCTGTCCTGTCGTGTTCATGCACCACACAGCAGCTCAGTAGAGGAGCTCTCGTGGGTTGTGTTGTTTAACCTGGATCCAGCAGAGCTTTATTTGGATCAGTGCTCACCCCACAGACTGACTATAGGTGCAGATGTGGGGCAGGAAATATCCCAGTATCTCCATCCCCCAAGATTGGTGTGAATCCAGTTCTTTCCATTCAGGTGGAAAGTCCATGAGTCCTCAGTTTGACAGCCATTTGGGATTGTGTTTATCCCATGTGTGAAACAAGGAGTGTCATCTCAAACTAGGTGTGCAAAGCAGGTTATTCCCATTCCCCATAAACTGCTTCAGCCAGGTTGGAGAAAACAAAGCTCAACAGCAAGGAAAACCCCTCCAAATCCCAAACTGATGCCTTTAATGCCTGTTTCTACTGAAGGATTAACCTCCCTGCTGTGCTCACTGTCCCTGCAGGATGTCCACCACGGGAATGGTACTCAGCAGGCCTTCTACAATGATCCCAATGTCCTTTATATCTCATTACATCGCTACGATGATGGCAACTTCTTCCCAGGCAGTGGCGCTCCGGATGAGGTGAGCACATGGATCCCAGAATCCTGGGACTCAGAGGAGCTCCTGCCACCTTGCCAGAGCTCCTCTGGCTTTTGTGTTCCCAGCCAAGGACACACCAGGTCCATGTGATCCTACAGCCACGGGCACCGTGTCCCGGCCGGAGCTGGCGGGACGGCAGCAAATGAGTCACTGCAATTAAGCTCTCCAGCCCTTATGGGACAACCTGTTCCAGAGGAGCCCTCTGCCAGCTGTCCCAGCACTCCATGTCCTGTTCAGGATTTCCCCTTCCTCGGCAGAAGTTGTTTCTTAGATGCAGAAGGAACAGATTGTCCGTGGCTGCACTACTCATGCACAGCCATGGAGCCTGTCCACCTCTCCTTCTCCACCTCCCCTCTCCTGGCCCTTCTCCACCTCTTCTCCTCCCCCTCTCCTCCACCTGCCCCTCTCCTGGCCCTTCTCCACCTCTCCTCCTCCACCTCTCCTTCCCCACCTCTCCTTCTCCTGGCCCTTCTCACCTCCCCTTCTTTCTCCTTGCCCTGCCCAGGCATCGCTTACCACCACCAAGGCTGCACCTCCACTCCAAGTTTATGGGATTTGAGGGCCAGTCACAGATGCTGCTGGAGCAAATCCCCCTTTGCTGGTGGTGTCCTCAGAGCCTGCAGCAGGAGGGCTGGGCCAGTGGAGCTGAGAGGTGACTTCTGGATGAATACATCCTTCCTTTCCCTCTAGGCTGGCAGGAAATATGGTCCTTCAGAGTCATTCAGCACAGGGAAATTTTATGGAATACTCAGAGTGCTCCAAGACTCTCCAGGTGACATCTGAAAATGTCTTCCCCTGTAAATTTTACATTTTCTTATTGAGAAAACATCAATGTTTTCATTTCAACCTCTAAAGAAACTTAAATGTGACGTGATGCTGCTCCATCATCCTGTTGTAGTGAATGAACAGCAGCCCTTTGTATCAAGCTTAATTCCTGCTTTTTAGCAATCTGGTTTGCAAAAAGAGTCTTTTTTAGATGTGTCATTTTAGACAATGAAAGAAAGGATACAAAACAAGTTTGATTTAAGCCAACAATGGATAAATAACTCTTTTTTTCCCATCTGGGCAGATGAACACCCACCCCTGTGTTTTTCTAGCAAAAATGTTTACACCAGTATGGAGCAATAATGTGCAATAAAAGCCATGCAGTTTTATCCAGCTGTGCAACACATTAATTTTCACTTTTTAATTCTTTTTTTTTCATGTGCAAAGACCTTTTTAGCAAAAAAAAAAAAAAAGAAAGCTGGAAATCCTTGGTTTGTTTTTCAGTTTTCCCCTCTCCTGGGTACTTGCAGGCAGGGCAGATGGAGACATTTGCAGTACAAGCAAGGAGAGGGATGTATTTCCATCTCCCACCCACGTGTCACTCAAGCAGCCAAAATCCCTTCTCTGTGAACTCTGTTTTTCTCCAGCAGAGGGAGAGCTCACTCTGATTAAAATACACTTCTCCCCCCAGTTGCAACTGAAGTGACCTATAAAATATGCTCCTGAATCAAGCTGAAAATGAATTATGGAAAGGTATTACATGCAGCACACTGCTGCAAAAAAATCAGGAGGGTGCAGTTGATGATGGAGTGTTTTTTTGGGTAAGCAGCAGTCGAACACCACTGGTCCTCAGCTCCCATAAAGATCTGAGTGTAGAGGAGCTTTAATTTCCATCTTGTTTCAGGAACCAGGGACTAATGGGCCTCAGTGCTGAATCCAAATTCAACTGGGAGAACATCAAAACAGCAAAGATGTGTTGCCAGAATTTGCTAATTAAGAGTCCCATTTCCCTTTTCCAGGTTGGCACAGGAGCAGGAGTTGGTTTCAATGTTAACATGGCATTTACTGGTGGCCTGGATCCACCCATGGGAGACACGGAATATTTAACTGCCTTCAGGTACTACTGAATTTTCCCTCTCACAAATGTAATTTTCACCTCAGCTGGGTTTCTTTCTCCTCTTGCCATCCTCCTTGATTTCACTTTTGAGAAGCTTTAAAATGTTAATATTACTCATCCAAGAGAGGCCCTGGCACAGGGTGCCCAGAGCAGCTGTGGCTGCCCCTGGATCCCTGCGAGTGTCCAAGGCCAGGCTGGACAGGGCTTGGAGTCACCTGGGACAGTGGAAGGTGCCTCTGCCCATGCCAGAGGTGGGACTGGATGAACTTTAGGTCTCCCCACCCAAAATGTTCCATGATTTTTCTTGGACGTTGTCCTGTCCCACCCCCTGGCTCCCCTGTGCCATGGGTCCACCTGGCCTCTCCTTTAACAATCTGAAGTGGTTTTCTGTCCTCACACTGGGTTTAGTGCACCTCTTGTGGCCTAAATTCAGTCAGACACATGCTGGCCAGAACATGGGGTGTGAATTTCTGGAGTATCACCTTCGTGGAATGGCATTAAACCTGGGACTATTATTTTTTGCTGTTCCCTGTTATATCCTGTTAGGTTCAGCCAAAAGCGCCTTTTCCCCCTCTTCGTTCTGCCAGAGAGCACACACCATTTCAAGTGACACCAAATCACTGCCTTTGTGTCACTCCTGGCCCAGGAAGGCAGCACAGGCTCCAGAGTGGCAGCCTGGCTGTCCCAGCAGTCCCCAGGATGGATCTCTTCATTAGCATCCGGAGCTGGAGACACAGGGACATGAAATAGGAATTGAGTTTCCAGGCTCCTGGAAAAGGTTTGGGGCTGCACAGTGAGGCCTTTGCCAGCCATTCCTGGGCTCTGCTTGCTTGGACACTGCAGGTATTTAGGGAACAGCCTTTGGGGCTGGTCACAGCCTTTATTTTGGGGCGTTCTGGGGGAGCTGAGGGATGCTTCTCCCGGAGCCTGCACACCTTCAGTTTAACCATAAGTAAAATGAGAAGCTTTTTTTTCATCTTACGCCAAGTTTGGCCATGATAATACATTATCAAGTGACCTTTTTAAATCTTAACCAGCTCCTTTGAAAAACATTTTTCCCCCCCACCCCCCCAACCCCGAATCTTTCTATTGATTTTAATGTAAAATAACGCTTTGAAGTTTGCAATTTATAGTCCCTCGAGAGTTAGAAAGTGAAGGGAATGGGTCATATATCCTATTTTTTTCCCCTCTTTTCTTGCTTTAGCCCCTTGAGACAATACATGCCTTCAAGGCAGCACCTTGTTATTCCACCCTGTCGAATGCCACATTGCATTTGCTGGGGATCAAACCAAAGATGAAGAAAAGATAAGAAAATTGGCCATAATGAACTCCAGAAGCAGGAGGCATTTTCACCATGAACTTGGAAACTCGCAGTGGAGAACTGAGCTTTAATTCAAACCAGTCCAAATGCCAAACTGTGAGGCTTTGAAGTCTGGAGAGGAATCAGTGGAAATCCTTTGAGCTAGGCAAAGATACCGATAGACTTTTTCTTTGTTTTTTGGGGGGTTTTTTCCAAGCCTTAACTCTTCATGTGCCTGCCTGTTTTTAGGGAAAAAAGTCCTTTTTTCTGAGTAAAAGGAGCAGATTTAAATAAGCAATATTCTTCTTGTTTTTTGTTGTTGTATTTTCAGGAAGAGCCAGTGTGTGGCTTTGAGAAATGAAAATAACTGAGATAACTGTCCTTCTAAATGCGAGAAATGAGGGCATAAATAAATACCAGCGAAACCACTCATCCCCCTCTGAAAAACCTGTTTCAGTGTGGGTTTGCTCCATCCAAAAAAGAGATGGGAACTCCCATCAGTGATTTTCATCCTGTCCCCAAATATTATCTCCCCGGCCTTGGGGTGCCCAAGCTCTCCTGACCTCTGGATGGTCCTAAATGCCACTGAGAGGTGTCAGAAGTGAGAAGAAGAGTTTAAAATGTGCTTTTCCCTGCACTTTGTCACTTGTTGCCTTCCTAACCTGAGGCTGAAATCACAGCCTGCCCCCACTCCAGGTTGGAGTGCCCTGGGTTTTTTTTGGTGGGGGGAGGAGGGTGACCAGAAGGGATTTGAGGAGGTTTTTGGGAGCCTGGAGCTCCTGCACCCTGTGGTAGCCGTGACTATGCCGGAGTCAGCTCCACATCCTGCACCTGAAATCACCCCCCGAGCATGTGGGCAATGCCAGATTTCACAGATCAGGCAGAAATGGGATCAGTTTAATGGGAAGATTGCAGGGCACGTCATTCCAAAGTCCTGAACTCCTCAGAACGTTCCTGGTGTCTCTGCTGTCGTTCCGTAGTTAGAGAAACAAACATTGTAAAATTCTGAGAGTTTTTTTGGACATGGATTTGTTGTTCCCTAACATTTTACATGAGCAGAAATCCTCTTTGCCTCTCTCAATCCTCCTGTTCCAGGTGCAAACCCAGCTAAGTGACCTGCAGGAGAAATCGGAAGGCTCCTTAGTACGTGGGAACAGCAATTAGTGAAATTAAAAATGTTTTATCCCTCTGAATTTACTGCAAGGAAGTTTTCCTGATGATTCCAGCAGTTGTGTTGTGTCTGAGAGTTTTTTCTGCTGTCCCAAGGTCTCCTCCCCAGCCATAATTCCATGTATAGCTTGCTTTTATTTAAAACACGTCAACCAGAAAGAAAAGGCCAGGACTGCGCTTCCCCCTCCTCCTGCCGTTTTCAAAAAGCATTAAACAAGTTCAGGAACCAATTTTGGGGGGATTTGGGTTTTTTTCCCTCGATCCATACACCATTTCAGAAGCGAGGAGGAGGAGGAGGGGGAAGAGATGATGATGTTTTGCGTGGAATGGTTGCTGCTGTATTTTCCATTTCATGCTCTCCCCACGCTGATTTCTTCTCTTAATTCCTAATCCCTTTTGACACAGTAAAAATGACCATGGAGAAGCAAAATGGGAATTCTCAGGAAGCTGGTTAGCCTGAGGAGCAGTGGATAACATTTTTAGTTTGTATATATTAAATATATAGCGTGTATAAAACCATATATACATAACATATATAGAAATATACACATGATATATGTGACATATAAAATATATCAATATATATAATATATGCATAATACATATACTTTTAACATATATAAATATATACATAGCATATATAAAAATATGTATAAAACATAGATGTGGCCAAGGCTGGGTAAAGTCTCTAAAAAAGTGTTCAGCCTTCAAAGTTTCACCAGTTTACTCACTGCAATTGAGCATTTAAAGCCCAAAATAATCCTCTGTAAGATTGTTTCATCTGCCTGTCATTTATTAGGCATTTAATTGGAGAATTGGCTAATGCCAGGCTAAAAATTGTTCATTCAGTCTTCTGGAAAATAGATCTGAAATTGCTTTTTTTATTTTTTTTTTGTCTCTCCCAAGCGATCGCAGAACACAGTGGGGAGGTTTTGCTGGTTGCAGCCATCAGTTTTCTCTCATGTAGAGCTGTTCAGCTCAGCTGTAACCAGGCAAATAAAAAGATTTCATTTATTTTAAGCAAGCAAAACAAGCTTCTGAAATTTGCGAAATTTCAGTGTCCTTGTTTTTTAAAAGATTCTACATGGATTGAATGACTATTCAGTGTTAGGAATATTCATTCCTCAGTGAATAATTTTACAGCCACCTCAGCCATTCCTTAAAAGACCCAATTCCATGCAGAACTGCTTGTCTCCTGGGTATTAATTTGAATTTCTGGCTTTTTTTATAGTCTCATCAGCAGGGCAAAGCCACAGGGTTGTTTGCAGTTTAATCCTTGTTTCCTCTGGAGTGTTTGGCTTTACTGGGGTGGGTCTGAGTGAGGGGGCTGGTTTTATCTGCAGACAAGGGAAAAGTAAAAAGCAAAAAGCTGGATGAGATGTGTGTCCAGAACATTGTCCACAGATGGACTCGGAAACACACCAGACCCCCGTGCCTTTTTGGTTACAATTAAAAAGGCAAAATGAGGGAGTGCTGGCTCTGACCCTCCTGGATTGAGTCTTACATCCATGGAGAGCATCAAACAGAGCTGGAGCTGTGGCTTTGGGATGCTGCTGTCGTACTGGAATTAGGAGAAGGGCTTTTTCTCTCCTTGGTGGGGTTCAGGGTTGGCCCTGGGGGCTGTGCTGGAGGGGTCACTCTGTCACTGTCACCCACAGCCACCCCAAGGGTCACCAGCTGCCCCAGGAGCCTCTGTGCTTGGCAGGATTGGACCCCCGTGCCAGGGGTTGGCATGGGATGGTCTTTAAGGCCCTTCCCAGCCCTCCTGTGCTCCATGAGCTGAGAATCCCCATGGATCTGTGATCCCATGGGTTGCTCAGGGCTGATGGTCCCCATGCCTTGGGGGTGGGTGCAGGTTTGGGCTGGCTCTGGTCATCCCACACTTCCACTGAGATCCTGGCAACTCCCATGGTGTTGGAACTCGGGGAGGGGCAGGGGAATAAATCTGATGATTTGAACAGTTTTCCTTGGATTAGGAAGGATAGAGCTCAGCAGCACTTCAAAGCTCAGGGAAAATAAACCCTCAGCCTCTGCACTTGCTCTGGAATTGCTGCTTCAGGCCTTGGGGAGGAAGGTGGTTTCTGCTAAAAATTTCTGTGGGTTCCACCAAACTGTAAAGTCACCAGCCAGAACTGTGCTCTCGTCTTCCTCATGGAATCATCACCCAGGGACAAAATGGAGAGGGGCAATCACGTTGTTAGAGGGGAAAATTCAAATTCTTTGTTGGGATTTTGTGCGGATTAAGGGAAAATTATATCCCTTTTTTCTCTCAGAGGTTTCAGTGTCTGTCTGTGGAGATCAGCAGCGATTGCAGGAGGCTCTGGGGTTGCTGTGCCAAATAGTTGGGGAAAAAATAAAGCTGGGGGATGTGGGGGGTTTTTGTTTTGTTGTCTGGGTGCCTGTCCCTGCTCCGTGGTGGCAGTGGAGACTTGGGGCTGGGTTTGCTCAGTGCCTGGCAGAGGTTGATGCCCTGTTAAAAATAAGCTCAGCTGGATGTCACGAGCTGCTGACTCTGGCAGATGTCTCATGCCTGTTTAATATCCTTGTGGCAAAATCTGGGAGCTTTTATGAGCATCCTGATAGCACTTGAGCCATCTCAGCACAGAGCAGCCCCCCCTGGACTCTGTCTTTAGAGCATCACATAAAGGCTGGACTCAATGAAGTGTGAAGTTCTCGTGTGTGCAAAGATCTACAGGTCCATGCTTTGGGATGTGGTTGAAATAACTTCAGTTTCTGCAGCAGAAAGTTATCTTGGCTGGTGGCTTTTCCTAGGATGGGGAAATGGGAAAATTGCAGTTCAGGCTGCCCTAGGGATACATCCAGAATTCAGTAGGTGCAGTTACAATGGAAAAAAACATAATTTGGGAAGTGCCTCTTGATGTCGGGAATGGGATGTTTGCAACCTTGTGTAGGTTTTGGGGAGAAATTGTAGAGTTTGGAGAGAGAGAAACTAGAGGGGATAAAGGTCTTTTGGTGAGAAACCACAGGAACAGACCCTTTGTTTCACTTAAATGCAACTTTATCAGTCAATAGGATGGGGTTGCTGAGCAATTCCATCCATGTTTTAGTGAACAAAACGTCAGAGGACAGGGAACTGGGGTTGGGAGAGGTGGATTTGGATGGGTTATTTGCATTCTAAAGCTACTCTGTCCCATGGGACACTCTCAGCCTTTTGTTGTAGGAAATGAGAAGTGCAGCAAGGGAGGAAGGAATCGTTTTGCAAAGCCTAGAGGAGATGTTTTGAGGGAGGACTTGGAGAGAATGGAGATAACCTTGGGGTGATGTTTCCCAGGTAGTTTTGCAGCCTGTGCCAGCTGCCCTCTTATCTTACCCTTATTCCCATATAGGTAAACCAGGATATGATCCCAATCCCCCCACAAAAGGGGTCACAGCTCATTTCCCTGCTCAAAACACAAGGTGGAGGAAATGCCAGAGTGTGCAAGGAGTTCTTCCAGCCAGGCTCTCACCTTGTAGGGAAGTAGATGGGCTTTGCTGCTGTGGAATGAGGGTTTGGTGAGAGCGTTTAAACACCCCTGCCTCTGCTCAGGAGCCTCCCTAACGTGTGTGCCATGGATATTTTGTGTTGCAGGACAGTAGTGATGCCCATTGCCAATGAGTTTGCCCCAGACGTTGTGCTGGTGTCATCTGGTTTCGATGCTGTGGAAGGGCACCCCACACCCCTCGGAGGATATAATCTGTCAGCAAAATGTAAGTGGGGCCTTGATTTCTGCTGCTGTCCTCGGGATTAAAGGACAGTGTTCCCAGATTTTACTTTGCAGGGTCTATTTCAGATCTTTCATTTCAATGGCAAAACTTCCATCCTTTTTCTTTGCATTTTCCTGGCATTTATCTTCTTATAATGCATATTTTGGCCTGGCTGAAGCCTGAATTTTTACTTTTTTTGAAACATTGCATATTTCAACTTTAAAATATTAAGTATATAATATTGTGTAATTTATTTGTAGTCACATCTCTGCTGCATTAGAGAGTTATGCCAGCATTAATATAAAATTGCAGAAAAAGGCTATACCATGCTCTCATTGCTACCACAAATCCATTTCTTCCTCTAGCATACCGTATTAAAACTTTGAGCTGAATATTTCTGCTCTCCACCTTTAAATTAATTACAGAGACCCACAAACCCTCCTTTTTGCTTCAGGTCCAGGATGTTTTTGGGAGGTGCACTGAAATTCCCCCCACAAGTTATGGGGAGTTTACCTGGCACTGTTTCATTCAAATTAATCCAGAGGACAGATTTCTTGCAAAAAAAGCTTTTATTATTATTTTTTAAGAGTTTGTTCCAGCCAGGAAAGTTGTTCTCTACAGTGAACTTTAAAACCTCGTAAGGGAGCTGAACCTATAAACTTTATATAAGAATAAAGTGGAATGGGTTTACAGGAGACAAGTTCCTTGAGTCCAGAAACACTTGGAAAAGGGAAGGTCTTGTTTACCTGCTAATTGAATTTGCCATACTCTGCTCCTCTCACAAAACCAGTTATGGGCTCGGCAGGGGATGTTTTTCTCTGCCTGTTAATTTATTAATTTGCCGACTCGCGAAGGAGTTTGCTCCAAAGCAGAAAGCAGGGAGTGGGGATGGAGGGTAAAAATTCCCTGGCTTTTCCTTTGTTTGGCTTTTTTATTTTTT
>VYXF01006658.1:8930-49002 GCA_013397295.1 Polioptila caerulea
CTGCCAAGAAATCTCTATAATTGGAGATTTACTTAAAAAAAAAACTGCGGTAATGGGGTGAAAGAACAAGCATCTCTTGGAAGGATGTTGATGTGACAAGGGAAAGCAGGTAAGTTACAAAAGGAGCAAAGTGCAATAAATAGCTTCCATTTAAAAAAACAAATACAGTCATTTAAGTTTGCCTGAAGATAGCTTTAAATAATTCAGCAAATGATAATAATAAAATTCATTAAATGATAGCTGAAGAATACCTTATAGAGTAATTCACATCAATTTTGTGAGGAGCTACCTATGTGTAACTGTCAAACATGGCCATATTCAGCAATTCCATTTATTTTGGAAAAAAATTAACTGAATACTTTAATTAATGCACCTCTAACTCTAAGACAAGGAATATCTTCTGTCACATCATTAAATAAAAGGAAAGTATTCAAATGTAGGGATTTCATAGAAGGGAACATAAAGAGTATTTTAAATTTTTGATACTTATAAAAAATTTGAAACCTAATTGCTAGGACAACACAAAGTATTACTAATGGGGTTTGAGGACTTTCACATACATGTTTCTGGTTAAAATTCAGGTAAAAATTCAAACCAAACTAAATTATTCAAAATGCTTCCTCAGCATAGGATGGCAAATGAACTATTGCCCTTCAGATCTAGTTTCTAGGAAATGTCTGTATCATTAAAAAAATCAGGGACATATTTGGAACATTTCTGGAAATTTGGAAAACAGGATGGCAATAGATAATTCTTTGCACTTCTCTCCAGAATTTGATCCTCTGACAGAGGATATTTCCAGCACTCAGAGAAAGAGTGACTATATAATAAACACTCCGAAGAAGAACAGATGATGTCATATACCTGACTCTGTTGCACCCAATTGCTTTTTCCCATTTTGCTTGTCTTTTCATATTTGCAATGTTTTTCATGGGTCAGGCCTGTTTCACTGCAATACTGCACACAGGTTTACACATGAGTCTGCAGAGTGCAAGTAAGCATGTGATTACCACTGCAGTACAAATACCATATACAAATTGGTGCATCATATAGTAAATTGTTATGAAAACTGATCAGCATGAATACATTAACAGACCGCTAAAAAAAAATCTTCCTTATTCCCTGTACAGGCCCACTTTGGACATCAAAATAGCCACTTCTCCTGGGCTGCTCTGCCAATGTATGTAAAATCACCATTACTTACAGGGAATAGCTCTAGGAATATGAAGGTAATTCACATCACTTAGTTCTTGGATTTAATTCAACCTGTTATAAGAGGGTGACAAGTTCTTCTTTTTTTGGAAGATGATTCTCAGGAGGAATATGACAGGAATATTAATCCTCCTGCATTAACTCAGAGTGCATTTCCTTCAAGATACCAATCTAAACATTTTTAGCTTAAATATTTTTCGGTACTCAATCCAACCTAAATATGACTTGTGATCTAAACTGAAGAGCTCTAGGGGCACAAATGCTATTTATCACTTTGAAACTACATAGTAACCCAACAGCACAAAACCTGAAATTTCTCCTACAAACATTGTAGTGAGCAGTTTGTGAGATCAAGTATCGGGTTCCTTCCAACCTGGAATTTCCATTCTAATGAGATGACATTGTATTAATGTGTGAAAGATTGTTCTTGCAGAAGTATAAACTTCTGACCACACCTCAGAGGAGCCAGGTATATCTGAGAGGTAGAGAAGAAATAGTTGGAACCAAATACTTCTGACTTGAGAGGAAGGTTGTACAAACTTCTCCCCAAGACCTAGAATACATATATTGAGAGGAGGAACATTATTATTCATTTCCTGAAACTCCAGGGCCAGCTAATGAAGGGTATTGCTCCACTATGCAACACCAGAGAATCTGTTACTATAAAAGCGACAGTGAGCATCCTCTTCACCTCTTGGGATTCTTGGATGGCCTGATGTCTCCTCTTGAAGCTGCTATAAAAATCCTGTTTTCTTGATTTCCAGCTGTGATTTTGCCATGGAGGGGTGTTACATGTCAAATATTTACTGGTCAACAGGATTAAGTCTCCAATGTCCAAAGAAGCCCATGCGCTAATAAACTGCAGACACACTTCTAAGCTTTTAACTGTAATAATAAAAACAGAGATTTCATCATTCTTTTTAAGCACAACCTTTAAGGAGTTTCTGTATTAATATGGCCTATCATAAAATGATTAAGTTTCATTAGACAAAAATAGAGATAGAAGGGATAGAAATATCACAAATCTAATTCTGTTAAATTTAAAATCGTATACTTTCCCTTCCACTGTTAGAAAAAATAAATCAGATTACTTGAAAATTTCTTAAGACTGTAAAAACTTTTAAATATTTTACAAAGGTCTACAAGAATACAAAATGCTGAGAATTGATACAAAGAAAGAGGAGCATGTATCTGACTTTGAGTTGAGCTCTACTATACAAAGGCAGCTCACAATACAGGCTTGTAACAAATTGGGCAATCCAAGATGCCATAGTCAAGAACTGTATGAAACACAGGGATCATTTGTACACATGGAGCTGAAAAATACTGCTGTTGTTTTCACTCAGAGATTATAATCATATCCCTGGGCTGCAGGATAAGGCTGCTTTCTTGGTTCATGAGCATTAAGAAACAACTGTCCCATTGTTAACCTTCCTGAGGAGAGGCTGCAAATGCAGGGTCCTACAGGAAACAAAGATGTGGAAATCATTTAGTGCAACCCTACACTTAGATAGGTGCCACTCTTCATCTTTTTAATTGATCTAATTTGTTACTTATACCTGTAAGTCACACTGTTATCATCTCTGAACAAGCAATGGAAACCAGAATTTGTCACTGACTAAAGATAGCAGACCAAGTCCTGAAATGGACTTGTCATATAGACTTACTGGCTTAATTACACAACAGTACATTAGATTGAAATGAGATACTTAGAAAAATCCAAATTACATGCAGGCCTCTTGTTTCTTTATCCCACATTGACACAAAACACAGTTCAAATGCAACTGCTAAAAGAGTAAGTTATAGTCTTCTTAGAGAGACAGAGCCAGAGACAGATGAAGGCCTGACCCAGTCAAAGATTTTTGCAGCAAAATTAATCTTATACTGATCTAAAAGTCTATGCTGATGGCACAATGCTCACATCCCAAAGCTGCTGCAATGTCATGACAGGAACAGGAGCATCATGAAGATGAAGAGCTGGCAGCTGTCTTAGAAGGATAAATTCAGTTGTTTAGGAATGGATAACATTCATAGGAATTAATTTTCTCTCCTTGGAATCACTCAGTCCTAAATAAAGTCCCATATATAGTAAAAAAGCTGCTTCAATCACACCCATATAAATCACAATTTCTCATTTTTCAAGCAGGTTTCCCAAAGTCCAGCTCACACTTCCATAAAGCATTTAGACTTCTTATAGCCAGCTCTTGGATGTAGTAGTGTGGAGAAACCACATTTCTTAATTTTTTCCGCCTTCTTCCAAGATCAGACAGATTTTTCTCCTTGTTTTTCTATCTACCTGTGACAAAGATAGTGGGCAGACACAAGTTGCATGACAGACATCCCTCAGTTTCTGAATCCTGAAACCAAATCTTAAGAAAATGGTAAATAGACTCATAGAATCACAGAATCATAAAGGTTTGAAAAGATCTTCAAGATTGTCAGGTCCAACCTTTGAATACCACCATGCCAGCTAAGACATATCACAAAGTGTCATGTCTGCTTGTTTTTTTAATACTTTCAGAGGTGGTGACTTCATCATTTCCTTGGGCAGCATGTTCTCATCCTTTAACACTTTTTCATTAAAGAAATTTTTCCCGATATCCAACCTGAACCTCCCTTGGAGCAGCTTAACACTATGTCCCCTTGTCCTGTTGCTGGTTGCCTGGAAGAAGGAACAAACCTACACTGTTCATCATAGCCTCCTTTCAGGTGGTTGTAGAGAGTGATAAGGTCTCCCCTGAGCCATCTTTTCTCCAGGTTAAACAACCTCAGCTCCCTCAGCCATGAGGGTAATGTTACTGAGCCTTCCCCAGCTCTGTTGTCCTTCTCTGGACACGCTCCAGCACCTCAGTGTAAGGTGAACTGAGGGGCCCGAAACTGAACACAGGATTTGAGGTGCAGCCTCACAAATACTGAGTAAAGGGGGACAATCCCTGCCCTGCTCCTGCTGGCCACACTATTGCTGATACAGGCCAGGATGCTATTTGCCTTCTTGGCTCATGTTCAGCCGCTGTTGACCAGCACCCCAGGTTCTTCCCTGATGAGCAGCTTCCCAGCCACCCTGCCCCAGACCATAGCCCAGCACAGGGTTGCTGTGGCCCAAGGGGCAGGACTCAGCACTTCACCGTGTTGAACCTCATACGAGTGGCCTCAGCCCATCTATCCCATCTTTCCAGATCATCTGCAGATCAAAGCTCCTTCCCAGCTTGGCATCACCTGCAAACTGACTGAGACTGCACTTGATTCTCTTGTCCAGATCATTGATGAAGATATTAAACAGGACTGGCCCCAAAACTGGGCCCTCGGGAGCATCACTTTTGACTGGTCACCAGTTGAATGTAGCACCATTCATCACCAGTGTCCGAGCCCAGTGATTCATCCATTTTTTTACCTGGTAAACCCAGTATCCCTGCCCAAGCAGTGAACAACCAGTTTCTCCTGGAGAATGCTGTGGGAAACAGTGTCAAAGGCTTTACTACAGTGTAGGTAGACAATATCCACAGCCTTTCCCTCACCCACTAGGCAAGTCACCTGGTCCTAAAAGGAGAATCAATTGGTTAAGCAGGACCTCGCTTTCATAAATCCATGCTGGCTGAGCCTGATCCCCAGGCTGTCCTACATGTGCCATGTGATAGTACCCATGATAATCTGTTCCATAACCTTCCCTGGAACTGAGGTAAGACTGACAAGCCTGTAGTTCCCTGGATCTGCCTTCCAACTGTTATGGTACATGGGGGTTACAATGACTATCTTCCAGTAGTCTGGGACCTCCCTGGTTAACCAGTCCTGAGGATAAGTGAAAGGGAGTGGTTTGGAGAGCTCTTCCACCAGCTGCCTCCACACTTTCAGTTAGATCCCATCTGGCCCCATAAACTTGTGAATGTCTAGGTGGCAGAGCAGGTCACTAACTACTTTCTCTTGGATTGCATGGACTTTATTCTGCTCCCCATCCCTGTTGTCTACCAGCTGTGAGGCTGAGTACCCTGAGTATAACTGATCTTTTTGTTAAAGACTGAGACAAAGAAGGATTTTCCTCATTCTTGGTGGCAATGTTCCCATCTGTATCCAAAAAAGGATGGAGACTCTTGGCTCCTTTTTTTTCCCTTATTAATGTATTTGTAGAAAAATTATTTTTTATCTTTTGGAATTGTGGAATGGTGGTTGCTGATTGAGTTCTAGTTGGGCTTTTAACTTTCCAGTTTTATCTCTACAGAGAACATAGACTTCAATTTTTTTTCTGATCTTAAAGCTGCTCTCAGATATCTTTCAATAATCTGTGAGTAATTGTTCAGCTGTCCTAACTTTTGATATAATGTTATTGTTTCAGCCACAAGCCTCCCAGACATTTGTGATGCTACCCCAATGCTGTCATGTTTGCAGTATGGAGAAATGGCAAGCCTCACCTCTGCTGGGCATGTGAGTCCCAGTGGTAGCAAAGATATCAGAGGCAAAGTAGCAAAGATGTGGAGTTAGTCCCTACCTGGCACCTCATACAGACAAGGGACACAATGGCCTGAACTTCTCTCACAACATGGCTTACAGAAGAATGTCCTTGTCATAGTCAGCCATGCTGCTCCTTCTTTAGTACAGAGCAGAAGCTCAGAGCTCAAGTCTGTCCTTGTTGCATTATTTACCTCATGATCTTAAAAGCACTACAGTTAATTAAGATGATTTTCTTTTACCCTAAACTGTTAAGCCTCTAAGATATTGCAAGAACTTAGGCACTGATTGTGAGAAGATATTAATGAAATTTGCAAGGACAACACAAACAGTATTACTCTCTTATCTCCTTTCTTACACTAATATGCATTTTTCTCAAGTCTGAGTTCTGATGGTCATGATGGGATGTAGCCTTCAGGTTTTGACAGACACGATTATAAAATTCATAATTTTGGAATCAGACAAAAAAAGGATTGTGCTTCTATAATTTTTCTGTTAAATTACCTTTCACCTAATAAGATTTTTTCCCAAATAAACTCTAATTGAATCAGTGTGAAAAGATTGTTGATTAGGGTATGCTTGACGAGGTTATTCCAGATAATACAGGGACATGCATTTAAAAGAATTTAAGTAAATGGTGGATACTCTTATTTGGAAGCAGTCTTAATTCAGTTTACTCTAATTCATGGAGCTATGTCATGTTAAAGATACCTTAAAATTTTGAAACAAATTCCTGTGTAATTGATATATTCAGGTTAACTTTTCTCAAATTTTCCCAAAAAATAAATTGCCAGTCATGGTAGGCATTCAAGAGTGGATCAGATATGAAACCTTGTAATATTTGATTAAGGGATATGATATTATGTGTAATTTTTGTTTTTCTTTAGGTATATTGAAACAGTCTAGTGCTCTAAAGCCATGATTGTGGCTTTTGAACCAAAAGAAAGTGTTTTCAAATTATTATTTGAAAATCCTGCCTCCTAATCTGCATGGCAAATTCAGTATGGGGGACTTTTTGGAGTATAAGGAGAAATTGCCACATTTTTGTCTTAGGAGTAAAATAGAAATCAATTACATGAAAATTAAATTTAAGCTCCCCATGCTACATTAGTTTTAAGTTTTATAACTGAACTCATCTTATTTGGACAATACTGCTGTCAGTTGTATTTAATGTAGTAATTTCAGCTTCTTTAATAGTTGAACTTGCAGAAAAAAAAATCTCTTGGATGTTGATTAGAACTGCTAGTAGCAAAACTTTTAAAGGAATTAGAGCAAATTATACTTCAACAATTTTCTAGGGAAAGTGATCAAGCATCTGTCTTGCAAAGAAAAAAGAATATAATGACATTGATTCATAACAGCAAAATAAATATTTTTATCAGACAGCCAGTGGTTATTATAACATATGTTTTTTTAATCTGCTGTTGTACTCTGCCAGACATATGCAGCATAAAATATCGAGCAATAGATGACTCAGCTTCCAAAATAGTTGTCAGAGCACAGGTTTGGAAGTTTAGACCATCAAAAAGTGAACTAGAAAAAATGATACCTACCAAGAGAGTTGAACACTTCTACAGGTGCCAATAGACCTTGCAAGTTGATTTTTTTGATTGAATTTTGATTTTAACATATATGCATCTCAGTTTCATAAGTTTAGATATTTTTACCCTGCTTAAGTACGCAAAGAATTTACAGAATTACAGAAG
The DNA here is from genome assembly GCA_013397295.1 of Polioptila caerulea. Classification (NCBI taxonomy): domain Eukaryota; kingdom Metazoa; phylum Chordata; class Aves; order Passeriformes; family Certhiidae; genus Polioptila; species Polioptila caerulea. Next base: position 16,289 of record VYXF01006658.1, read on the forward strand.
GTTTTATTAGCTTTAACAAAGAAGCAACAGTTGGTTTAATGTGGACTGTTTAGTTCTACTGTCCCCTTTTCTAGTGCAACAGTAATAATAAAAACTGAAATATAAGTCTCAGTGTTTTATTTGCTTGAAGTAGAAAAACAGGCAAGGCTTTTTCTGCAAATAGCAGCTCTATAAATAAGAGTTGTCTCTATCTTTTTTTGCTTTAAGATCTCATTGCGAAAAGTGAGGTGGAAATTATTGTTGCCTGGCATTGCACTTCTGACTCCACAGCTACATTTTATGAAGCTTGTGTGCAATTAGCCAGTTCGTTATTTTATCCTAATTTTATAATAAATCACTTCACTCTTTTTCTCTCATCCATCATCAACTTATCTGCCCGCAAGTCAAAATGGTACCAATTATTAATCAAGGCCAGAGGCACCCGTTCCTGCATAGGAGCACCATGTTTGAACTGTCAGGTGGCATCCATCCCAGCCTCTCTTTGTCAGCAATAAAGAAAATGAAATTGGACTAATATGAATCTCATTTCTGCCCTGATTAAAGGCCTACATTTTCCCTAGGCATTGCCTGACCAGGTCCTGACTTGTGAGATATTCAGTGTTCTTGTAATGTCATTCGGACACAGCGCGCCTGTCTCCTTAGGTCATTGTTCTTCAGATTCACTTGTTTTACATGGAATATAGGCTAGAAAATCTAGACTTCCTTTGGGGTGTTAATTAAGAGAAGCATCCAAAATTAATCAGCAAATTCACTAGGGCGAAGGGGAGCTGTCTGAAGGCCTCGATATAAAATGCACTTCTAGTACAGGGAAATGAGCCTTCGGCTATTGACAAAGAAAAAACAAGTGCACAGACGGCAATCTGACATAAAAATTCATATACGTATACAATTTTACATTCATTTTCCTTGTCAGCTTGTCACCTTTAATTATAAAGGTTGATTTGCTATTTGGCAGATCTGGAAATTGTAAACGCTTGGCCATTTGAATATCATCATATGGTCAATGTCTTCAGAAAAGAATGACACAGGAACATACCCGGAAAGGAATGTTGCAAAATCCACACTGAACTTCTCTGATGCTCACCTGGAAGGATTTTGCAGGTCTTCAGGATAACTCTGAACACAGCTATAAAAGCACACAAGTTATGACCATCCTCAGTCAGGCCACTGTATTGATAAGTTGCTAGCCTCCATGCCTTTTTTACTTAGAGTAGTTTCTAATATTAATTTCTTTAGTTTTTTTTTATCACTCACTCCATTCTAATATTATTAGTGTTTAGTGTGAAGGGTTTGCATAGACCTTCAGGCTACTAGTGACCTTTATGTGGAAAACAGCAAATTCTGTTTTGTCCAGCGAAGAGAAGATGAAGATAAAAGATAAATGCTAAGCCCATATCACACAGACACCTCAGAGAGAAGCTTTTTAAAAGTTAAAAATTTTAAGATGTTTGCTTGTTTTCAGTAATAAATAATTTAGAAATGAGTTTTTGTAACTGAAAATAGGACTTTTTATTCATACCCTAAAGGAAGCTCATGAACTCAGGTTTCAGAGGGTACCTGTTGTAAGTACTTTTTGTAGTTCCATAGTTTCATCTTTCTTATTTTCCAGTTGTCTCTGGTTTTGTGCAGTTTTTCACAAGCTACCATCTTTTTAGTATTACAGGATGTCACAGCCCCATTGCTCAGTTTCAGGTATTACTATTACTCTTCATGGATCCCCACAGACCTATTAAAAATATAAAAATAAGCCTTAAAAATTCTGCAAATCCATGCAGCAGCACACACCCCGAAACTTTAGTTTTCCAAACCTGTTCTGAACAGTCTGATACAAAAAATGTTACTTGGACCACCTATTAACTCCTGATAAACTTAAAAAGCAGACAGGCAACTTGAAGAATTCATACAAAGTAGGTTTTTGTACTGATTTTAGAACACTTCCCTAATGTTATGGAAAGGTAAACACATAATGTAGAGCTCCATATAAAGAAACTTGGCACTGTGATGTTAACTTCAAGTAACTGCTGCACAAGAAATAGAATATTCTGAACTGGAATGATCTTCTGCACTGCATCAGATACCAATTTAGTATTCTCATTCCCTCCTTTTTTTTTTAATTTGATCCCTTTATCCCTAAGTGAATGTAATAAGTTAACCTTATATCACTGACTTTTCAACTACTGTATTTTTGAGGGTTTTTTTACTATGGATGAAGGAAGATAATCAAGAGTACTGAATCCACCTAGGGAACTTCTTTTCTTACTTGTTTTTACATGGTCACAAAAGGGAAGTACTCATTGGCCACCTATACTGTCAGGGCAGTAGTGAAAATCCATAGGAGAACTGTCTTCATGCCAAGGATTGCCAACAGTTCTATTTGTGATTTTGAAACACGATGAAGTTAGGTCAAAACTTGCAAGATTGACTATTGTTATTTATACTTTTGCATCTACAGGAAAGCAGTCAGAACACTGCAGACTACTTGACACTATTTTTTTTTAAATTCATGCCGGCCTTCATAAAATCAATGATCCCATGACATGAGACCTGACACCAGCTTAGGAGCTTCATCATGTCTGCCATCTCAGACAAGGTGAGACACAATCACAGTTCTGTGATCTGCTATTCCTTTTCTACAGCTAATTTTATTTCATAACTATAAACATTACCTTTTATCTTCCTTTCCTTCCTCTCTGGTTCTGAGGAGAAAAGGTTATTCCACAGGATCCAATTAGGCAATCAGAAAGTCAGTAAATTTTCCAGCACTAGGCAAATATGATTGTGGCCTTGGTGTGCTGTTTACACTCACTAGATATAAATGTAAAACAAACAAACAAACAAACAAAAAATAGAAGTAGAAATAAACTCTTTACAGGTGGTCCAACAAGAATTTAAAGAATCAATTACTAATCAGGAAATAGATATCTTTAAAAATTTTAGGTTTCCTCTAAATAAACTAAAATTCTAATGGGAATAGTTTTTTTATACTGTATCTACAAAGATTCTATGGTAGAAAGATGGTGTTGTCCTCGATTTTCCAAAACACCCTTATCCTATCAGTGAGCAAAAGTAATTAGAACCACCAAAGATCTGAATGCCAGTAAAACTTTCAGAGAGATACTTAATTAACCAATAATTAATGCAGAGTAAATTAAATTTTTTAGTAACTCAAGCCATTTCCCTAGCTGTTTTTTCCTTACCTTTTTTTCAGGACTTCACAGGGTAATTTTGTTACATTTTCACATAACCAAATTCCCAAAGCTACTACAGTAGAACTCTGTTCTGCCAGGACTGCAGTCACTCATAGCCTCCCTGCAGCTGAGTGCCTGAAAGCAAGTAGCAGGCTAGCAAGGGATACCTGCCATCTGCACACTGTGGTGGTGGGTGGGCTGTAATCACAGAGGATAGACATTATTCTTTCATTACCTGCTTTTATATTTAAAAATGTTCATACCATGAGGCTGACACATTTATCATTCAGACTTCCTGCAAAAGAAAAGTGAAGCCAGACCATATTTGCCTCTCTCAGGGTCTGTTTACTGTGTATAATTTACTCAGAAACAGGGTATTTGCATTCTTCTTGCTTTAACAGCATCTGATTGCTGGATTATTAAATTAATATTAATCAATAGGAATTGATTTTATGCACTACTTAAAGTGTGGTTAACATCAGAGTTTATCCGTACCCTTTGGAGTTTCAATGTCAAAACTTGAAGTGAATTAAGTTTCATTCTTGTTGCACCAGGGTTTCCTCCTAAATGAGGGAAACTCCTTATTTCCTTCTGCACTGGAAAGACTTTGATACTGCAAGGAGCCTTGCCAGTTCATCCTGTAGACTCATGAGTAGAGGTCAAGAGGAAAAGGACATTTTCCACTGGAAAACTTAAGTTTTAGGACTATATCTTCACATATCTGTAAGGAAAACCTGATCAGTGACAATGGCAAAACCTTCCACACATTTGGGATCCAGGTGTGCAGTAGGAAGTAGTTTGGGGGCATATCAACATTTGTGAAGTATCAGGAGGATGGATGTACCATATGTCAGGTGCTCCTCTGGTGGAGAGCTGCTCCACAGCATACAGGGACAACACAGCACCTTGGCTAGCAAGGAAGAGAGCACTGAATGTTCAGTGCTGCCTCCCTGCAGCCCCAAACGCAGGGAGCTGTGCATCATAGCGTGGGTGAGTGGTCAATGCCAAACCAGGCACTGACATATTTGCACTATTGTCTCCAAAGTCCTGTTGTAAGACTGGCAATAAAATATGGGTCTTTCTCAGCTGAAGGTATCTAGCAGAACAATTGCCTCAGAGCTGTTTTGGCTGAAGAAGTGTCCCCTCGTTACTCTAGAGTACATTAAGCATATATCAAGTTTTGGTCTGGTCTGGTCTGCTCTGGGAGCAGTTGTGGGGTGAGTTGGCCTTGGATAGATGGCCACCAGCCACTCTATCACTACTTTTCTCAGCAGGACAGGGCAGCGGTAAAATAAAATGAAAAAAAACTTGTGGGTCAGATAAAGACACTTTAATAAAGAAAAAGCTAAGGCTGTGCACAGAACCAAAGGAAAATATTTTATTCTTTGCTTCCCATCAGCAGGCGATTCCTATCCATTTCCCACAAAATAGGGCTTCAGCATGCATAGCATTTGCTCTGGAAGACAAATTTAATGACAAATGCCCTCTCCCAACTCCCCCTACTCTCACTAGCCCTTCTTAGCTTATACTGCTGAGTAGGCATCCTATGGAATGAACTCTCCCCGTGGTCACTTTGGGTCTGCTGTGTCCCTTCCCAAAACTTTGTAGACCCTGGTCTACAGGTGAGGGGGGAATGTTGGAGAGACAGCCCTGATGTCGTGGTGCTCAAGAGTAAACATAGGTGTGTTACCAACACCTTTCTAGCTACCAATACAAAGTTCAGCACTATGAGAGCTGCTGAGGGGAAAATTAACCCCATCTCAGCCAGATCCAATACTCCCTGTAAATTTTTTTGGGGGTGAATCTTTACTGAAATAATAGGTTAAGCCCTAGTTAGGTTGATATCCTGTTGTGATTATCAATAAGAGGCTTAACTTTGCTTTGGCTCCAGTCAAGTCTGTATGCTTTCAGTTAGCTATCTGAAGCAAGCCAGAAAGAGCCATGAAAGGAAGATGGGTAGGGGGGATAGGTGGGAATAGATCCAGAGTGCACCTTGTTTTACAGAGCATAACTTTGGAACAGGACTGTGGAAGCAGACCCTAGTTCCGCAATTAAAGTGCACATATATATATATTTAAAGAAAATAATTTTTCCTCTTTTAAAGAAAATTAATTTGTAAACCCAGGTATTTTTCAGCATTCATTATAAATGCAACTTATTTAATTTTAAAACTAAAGCTTCATCTAATTTTCTGAGAACACCATTGACTATTTTAGGACTTTGTTTTGAACCCTGATTATTTTCCCTTTGTTCTGTTTTCAGCATATGAAAATTGTCTGGCCTCAAATGAATGAGTAACTTGGAAACTGTGGAATAGCATGTTGCACTACACAGAGACTTATCTACACTATGTAGATAAAGTATCTGACAATCCAATTTCATATTTAAAAGATATGTAGAATGATATGGTTTTTTAAGGTAATACTTCTACCACAGTGAGATTTGGCTTCTAAATTTTACTCTTAAATAATTAATAAATAAAGCAAAATGACTGTATGGAGGAGCACAGCTCTGATTTACCCATGATTTATTGTAGTTATTTTCATCACACAAACTAGTTGCCCACACTGAGCTACAGATGTGAGACCTTGGGATTATGGAAACATCAAACTATGTCAGACCCTCCTAGCTATTGGAAAATTTTAAAGTCATCACATTGTCATTAGCAAGTATTATAGAGGAATCAATAAGTAAGTATTATAGGAATCAACAAAAAACAATCAAACAAAAGTACCCCACAAAACAAACAAACCAAAAATAAAACCAAAACTAAAACTAAAACCCAAACCAAAAACCTAACCAAAACAACCAAAATCCTGTAGGTACTGAACTACAGTTCAAACACAGTTAATACCAGTCCTCATGTAAGTTCTGTTACAAGAAACAATTGCATATCCTGACTTAAATTGCATGAAAGAAATCTCTAAAAAAAAAAAAAAAAAAAAAAAGAGCAGAGGATAGAATGATATCATTTGCTTAAGGATTTAGGGAGGATGCAGTTCAAGCACTGACAGGAAACTGTGGATACATCTTCACCAAAGGGGTAAAGACAGGCAAAATAACTGCTGGTGAAGTTGCTCAGGTCTACAAGCTGGATATCTAAGTTTGAGGAGTACCAGTGCTGAGCTAATAATCACTGATGATTTATTAACTCCTTGACAGAGCTTATCAGCTTGTCACAGGGCAATGATAACTGACTGAGACTCTCTCCAGAACAGCACTGTACAGAGGGTTTTTAGTTTAGTGCTGCTTGGACTGAGCAAAGGTCCCCACTGCTCCTCACTCGGAAATCTCTCTCGAGATGCCACTTTAAAGTGGCAGAATATTGCTGATCTCTGTAGTTTACTTTTACATACCGAAAAATAATCCTGGGTAAATTTAGAATGCCTGTAGACTTCAACATATAGCCTGATATAATTTCTTTATAAATTCTAAAGGAGATGAATTGAAAGTGCTGGGCTTACTGAAGTGTCTGCAGCATGCTGCAGGAGGGTTTTCAGTGTAACTTTACTCTGGAGTACAGGGAGGTGGTACAGGGAGGTGCAGGACTTTCTTTAGAACTTTTTTTAGGACTTTTCTTAGAGAAAGTTAGTGGCTGCAGAGTTAGTGGCTGTTAGTGGCCACTGTTGAGGAGGTTGCACAGGGGTCAGAAAGCCACTTAAATTCCAAGAATTTCTATCCCCTGTGTTCATCTAGCTAGAAGGCACTTCTAGACTGCATCACAGTCACAGTTTGGTTCACAGTCCTTCTGTTTCCTCATATTACTGTGCTCTGTTTTGTTGCACAGTGTGGTTTGGCTCCTGCAAACTAGATGCTCTCAAAGGGGATTTCAGAGAAAAGTAAGTGAGGCTCTCCACTTTGGAGGTGCACTTGGTGTGGTACATTCCCTAAAGCAGGTGTAAGCATTTGGATGTTGAGCAGGTGACTTTGAGCCATGTGTGCAATGAAGATGTTCACACCAGGAGATCATACTAAACCTGGACTGAAGTGAAAACTTTCAGCCATGGTAGGGCTTCAGCATTGACTGCTTTGATCTACTGATTTACTCTTATGGTACTGAATTATTTGCTAATGTAGACACAGCCTTAATCCTCCTTTTCTAATCACATACTAAATTCACTGCATACTGAAATGCAGATGAAAGCATTTCATCTTATGTTATGTCAATAAACCTGGTTCTAGGTTTAGGATCAGTAGGGTTTCCACCTTGTATTGCAGGGTGTCAGGATTTTCCCTCAGCAAGATGTTATTTAAAAAAAAATTCCCAAGTGTCTGAAAAATCTAAAAGTCCATGCAATTGCAGAGACATCTCCTGAAAATTAAAGATGGATATGGAGATCTACTTTTCCTCAGCAATAATAATATTGATTTTTTTATTGAAAAAGAAACAGACCTTCTTTATTGAGTTCACTATTATGTGAGGCTATTTTTCAAATTTAAGCTCAAGGAAGGTCTCTGTAATATGAGTGACAAATCCAACATTTCTTTTGGAAATTTCCATACAGGCTCTTAAAGTAACCACACACTGCTTTTTCCTGAACAAGACAGAATTTCATATTTCCTATTGTTTTTTTGAAAATATGCTTATTGTTCAGTGAATTGTGAAATAAAGAGGTGTTTAGGAAAACAACAATCCCATCTGCACTCCTGGAGAACCTCTCACATTAAATAGTAACATACCCACCTTTCCAGAAACACCTGGGAAAGGGGTGAGAAAATGCCAGTTTACTGATATCTTGTTTCACAAGTGTTTCATACCTTTTGGGACTGATGGCATAGGAAAAGAACTTGTCTCACAGCACACAGAACTTTGATCCAAACTGTCCAAAGCAAAATATATGAAATACAAAAAGAGAAGGTTATTTTAGATCATCCCACTGATTTTTCATATAGGGTGAGATTAAAGCACTTGCACATTCTTCAATTAATGGGATCTATCTTGTAAATCATTTGGTGATCCAAATAAACATGACAGTGGTAAAACAACATCAGTATCTGAGAACTTAGTTGTACCCAAGATTTCACTACACATGTGAATATTTCAGTTACTATCTCTGTAAAGCCAAAAGTTATATTTATAATCTACCAGGTAAAACTGGTAAAAATAGAGATTAGTATATTTCCACCTCAGGAAAATACTCTACTTTTTGTAGGTAGAATTTCCTTTATTCTCTTTGTCCACATAGAAAATTTGTGTGTCAGTATAAACAGAGCAATATTACAGACTGTCCCTAAGCTTATGAGCTGTTTCCTTAGTGAGAGATGAGAAAAGCAAAGCTGTTTATGCTTTTGCTGTTTAGTTAATGTGCATTTCTGTTAAGCAAAAAAACCAGAACATATATTTAGTTAGTTACGTTCCTAAATATTCTACTATATGAAGAAAATGTGTACATGTACACTTCAGTATACATGTATATAAGAGTAGAACTCTGAAACTTTCTTTTCCTCTAATGCAGAGAAAAACAGTCTTCCTGTAACTCTGCCTGATTTCAAATTTTGTTTCTTTTCCAATCTAAACAATATTTGGAAAATGTTCACTTGTACAAATTAACACCATCAAGATTTTTTTTTAAACCAAGGTCTAATTTTAATGATAATATTTCACCTATAAAAAGTGAGGATAACAAGTTTGTATTCATACAAAAGTGTTAATTAATGAAAGACAAACCTTTGCCAGTTATTGACACATTCCTCTGTAATCCTGTTATGTGGAACATTCTAATGAAGTCATAGTTTATTACTAATGATCTAGCTTTGTTTAAAAAAAAAAAACTGTGAGGGGGAGGGGGGGTTTGAAATAATTTATTTGCTTTGGTGTATTTTTTATCACAGCAGGTAAGAATGCTGTATTTTGACTGCCACATTGTATGCAGGATGAGGGGGTATGACCTCAGAAGCAGCAATGGAGAACTTGCTCTTTCACACTTCAGCACACACTGCTGTGAACCAGCACTTTGGTCATATTATCCGCCGCACCACAAAGCTGTCCGCTAATTATCTCTGAATGCGAATTTTATTGAACCTTAATTTTCAGTAATGGGGCCTGATAGTTTGAGAAGAAAGACAAAAGAAGGGTCCCTTTGTTTTTCCCTCACAATAACCTTCCAGTGCTGGAGCTATGGCAGAACTCATTAAACTTGAACAATGAGTTGAAATATGATCGTGTTATTTTTGTCCCTGCCCCCAAACCAGGCCGGTCCTGTCTGCCAGCCTGTCCATCTGTCTAACGATATGGGAAGAGACATCGATTTTGTAGTGGACACTGTTAAAACACCTTCCAAACTCTTACCGAATCACCGGGAACATGAATCTGAGCAGAAATCTGATTCTTTTGTACATGTTTGGCAAGGTCTCATGGCAAGTTTAGCAGCAATTTGGATGCTGTAGAGAGGAGATTTAAAAACCCTGATTAAGCCAGGTTACACGAAAGCTGATTTGTGTTTGAGGTGCCCTGCGGAAATAGATTCACACTAGCTAGAAATAGTGTTATTCACCCAAACTGTGAGTTAAAAGAAACTAACACTAAAATAAAAATAGTGTGTGCAGCTAATTTGTGAAAGGACTGTAGGGTTCTGCTCAGCTGGGAGATGGTAGAAGTTTTTGTACTGTCTTCAAAACTCGGCCATCACAAAGCATCTTCCACAAAGCAACAACCCTTAAAATTTGTTGCCTTTGAATTTAGGGTTTTTTCTCCATTTTTTTTTGGTCTCTACTGAACACAGGGCTGGCAGTTGTGCTGTAGTTCATATAGTAACATACCTCAGAATATATACAAATGCAGTTAAAACCAATGGATTATTCAAAACATAAATAACCTGTTTTATTGAAACGGAGTAATTTGTTTTCATGTAAATTATGTACTTTCTTCCAGGACTGTCTTATTAAGTCATTGTAATGGCCATTTGGATTGCTCATAAACACTTCTCTCCCTCCTGAACAGTGGTTATTGTCTATAAAAACCATCAATGTGTTTTTGGAAGATATCTTCCTCTTAAGCCTTTAAGTATCTCCTCTGTCCAAAATACTGCTTCAGATTACAAAAAGTTCTGAGGGTGATATATTTGTGGAAAGTTTACATAAAAAATGAGCAATCAACACCTGTTCTATCCAAGAAAACCTTACTACTGCCCACTTTAAGATTCTCTTGAGCACCCACAAAGTTGCACATAGCCTAGTCTTTAATTTTCTCTTAATTTTTGTATAACGTGCTACAGCCAAATGGAATATTTTAAGTTATATGATTATTTTTTTCCTTTATATTCAGCCTAAATTTTCTTTCTGCTAGGTGCTATTCAATTATTCCTAAGTTTAGGTTATCAATATAAATCCATATTAGCTTGTATGTACAAACTGATTAAAGAATAAATTTCTAAGCAAAACAATATAAAGGCAGCCCCCTCCCCCATCTCTGTGTCCTTGCAGAGAACTGACACACATTTAGAGGGACATAAACTCATGTCTAGCTGGGATTAGGAGCCTGCTGAAGAAATTGCTCTTTTGCAGAGTAGAGAAACAGGAGATTTTTTCAGAGGGACTATAAACACATATACATTTATACTTTCATATGTCTATGCACAGAATTTCATATCCACATGCATGCACATACACATATGTGCCTATATGAAGACTCCAAAGCAAAAACTCATTTCATTTTGATTTAACCTATTCCATGAATTTTATTTTAACATTTCATATCAAAACAAATAATCTATTCTGTTGATAGTATTGCTCTTTTTATTAATCTGAGTATTTAAAGGCTGAAGTGATTATTAGCTCTACATTAACTCAATTTATAAAATTGAACATCTGGTTAACACAATGTGACTGTTAAGATTTTGATTTTTAGTGTATGAAAAGATGCTCATTCTGCAAGGGTTGTGTACCAGAATAGTCTGCATTTAATTGTAAAGTAAATCAAAATAAAATCAGAAAGGGAAAAATATTTATTAACAGGCAGTAATTGAGTGCCCTTCAATGATATAATTTTCACATACTTTTTACATCGCATAAAAAGTCTGATTCTTCTGTCATTTTCACGTTTGTCAGTCAGTAGTAATTACACCGAGATCAGCAGAGAGACCAGTATTGAAACTGGCATAAGAAGACAAACATTGGGAATATAAAACTTCTAAATATAGCATTTGTTTAAACTCCTTAGCTGCTTTTGGGCAATTTTGAAGATTTTTAATGATCTTGCATTTTATTTCACTAATCTAAAAATCTCTCCTTGGTCTTTTAAGTGAATGCTAATTTCATTCAGGTAGTTGCACTTATCTTATTAATTTTTTCTTTCTTTTAATTTTGACACAGTAAGCGAGCCATATGGAAAAATGTCAGTCTGATATTTGAGAAAGAGTGAACTAAAAAATAGCCTTGATCTGTGATAAATGTGCACTGAAGAAAATAACCCAAATAACACAAATCATATTTATCACGCCTCCTTTAAGAGGTTTTATTTGGGCTTTATTTTTCCCCCAAACAAAGTAGTAGAGTAGAGTTTGTGCACACCCGTACGTCTGCTCTTAGCGCTGGGCGTGTGACCCTGTTTGCCTGCTGGTGTGACACCCGGCAGGAACAGAGCCCCTGACAGCTCATACCACCAGTGTTTGCAGGAACTGGCTCTGCTCTTCCAGTGGGAATCCCTGGGTGCCACTGGCAGAGAGTGAGACAGCAGAGGAAGGTACGGTATATTCAAGTAAATGTATAGTGGATACCATATGTTCCTTTCCAACAACCGCTACATTGCTGCATTAAAGTTCAAATTCCAAGCATTCAAGGATGTAAACATATTAAACAATGCAGCTATTTGTGCAAAGCATTCTTTAGGAGGGACATCCATGCGCTTTTAATCAGTTTCATGCTGTATGAAAGAAAATTGTAAACTATGCATTAAAAGAAGGTTTGGTGAAAGTTATTTTTCCTCTATCTTCTGCATCCTAATTCAGTGCTTCCCCTTGCTTTCAGTGATAATATAAGTAATCTTCTAGCAACATTCATGAGGAAAGTTTGATGTGGATTTATGTTAGTGGAGCTACATTACAATGGGTAGATTTAAGGTATTATAAAATGAGTTTTTGGATTTGTTACAGAGGTATGAAACCCCTAAGACACAGACAGATAGGACTTCCAACATATGGCAACCACTCTTATTATAAAACAAAACAGTGTTAAGTCAAAGTACCTGATTACAATTCACTAGTGCTATGTAGCTCTGATAGCAGGCTTATATTTAATGCCATAGAAACAATATAATTTATTTTTCTGTCTTCCCTTATCCCTTCATTATTTGGTTTGTAGGCTTTGAAACCTTAAGCAAAAGGACAAAATATAAATTATATAAAACATCAAAGTATAGAGAAATCAAATGACATTCCTTACGATCCTTACAGAGATATCTAACACATTTCTTATGTGCAGTTTGGCCGAACTGCTATCACTGCAGAGCTTTAATGCTTATAATTAGTAATCTTTTGGGAGCTACGGTAGCACACTTATAATGTCAAAAATATTTAATTGAATGCAATAGTTAACTTGGCAGTGCAAAAATTCATTTGATAATGAGTTAATCTGGCCAAGATTTTACCCTGTTATCAAAGGGATCATTAGGAAAAAAACATAGCTATATAATTTTACTACATGCTGCTTCTTCAGCTAAATCTGTTTTATAGAATTCTCTTAAATTGCCTACTTTGAGATGTAGATTCTGGAGTAGAGCATCTAACACTGCACTACTCACATCTACACATTCAGCACTAAATACAATTTTTTGGTGAACATTTTATCATCTAAAGCATGTAAATTGAGAAATATGTGACTGTGATGGACACGTCTAAAGAAAAATCACTAAGCCCTGTAGCCTAATAAACAAAATTCCGTTTGGGAAATGAATTGACTGACAAGCAGTTCCTAACAAATAAATGCACATTAGATTCAAGTGCATACTGGAGTATCAAATAACTAGATAATTTATCACCAGTCAAATTTAAAACCACGTTTTCTTGTCTTGGTCTATGGTTCCCATGCACTGCTATCTTATTAACAAGACTTTAATTCTCGTACTGACACACAAAAGTGTTGTACTCTAATGAACTGTCTGCTCCTTGCTGAAATCTGGTGGTAATGTAGGATGTTAGTTACAATAATGATAATCTTTAGTATTTTTAGCCTGTCAGAACCTGCACAGCCAACAACAACCAGTCTTTTACTAAAACTCTACCTCATCAAACTAACTTAATTAGCAATTCAACTCCTTATTTTTGTTTTGGATTCCCCTCTGGCTACTAATTAAAGCTTAATCGAAACTGCTGAACTGAGGTTGTAAAGAATTCATTAATATTAAAATTAGCCCCAACAATTTTTTTGGGCTGGTGCAATTTGTATTTGTTACTGTCAGGGTTTGAAATTCAGTTGAATTGTTAAGAAAGCTGTACCAGAAATTTGCTGTATATTCGTATTATAAGCAGAACAAATACGATGAATTCCAATAGTTGAACAAGTAATTCATGTTTTGACCACTCACAGTTCACATTACTTGTGTCACTGTTTAATACCAACAGACAAAATATATTTTCAGATCATTTTTCCAAAGTCATCCGCATTTCTTCATCCTCCTAAGTGCTTTCATATTTTGGATAAAAGGGAATAAAAGGCTCTGAAAAAAAAAAGGAAAAGATTGATTTTATGTATTATCTTGACAAGATTAATATGTTTGAAAAATGAACAGATTTACCACTTCACTTTGATTTTTCCACTTTTCTTAACATCAAAGATTACTCCAGCTGCAATAATGGTCAGTCTGAAAACTAAGATCAACTGAACTATGAGCTTCTGTTAAGGACATGTTTTTGCTGGTAACATATATCTCATTGAATTATTTTTTAGCAGGGTGTAATTTTTTTTTTTAGATTGAAATCTCTGTTCTATAAATTATTTAAAGAAATTCTTTTCTGAGCTCAGTTTATTCTTTGTAATTAGTTTAAATGTATTTTTAATTAAATTGCTCAGTTTAAAATAAGAAATGAACTTATATTTCAATTTTACTAAATATTATGAACAATATGAGTGAAACATACTTGAGTTTGTTTTTTGTAAATTTCATAAAAATGTAAATAAGAAAGTCATTCTTTTTATAGCAAACAAAAACGATTTTCATAACTCAAGTTCACTTTTCATTTTAACTTTTATGTTTTAATATTTTTATCCAAACATGTATATTTATTTTACCCTACAGGAAATTTTTCCAAGAATGTTTATAGGAAACAAACTTGTTAGGACTAAAATATACAGCAACTAATACTGTTTAACATATTTTATTAAATATAAACATTAAGATTATTTATATAATGCAAAACTTTACAAAAATATACATGAAAAATTACATATGCATCTAGGTTTCATTTAAATAACATTTATGACAAAACAATCATGCACATATTTAAAAATCAACATATGTCCATTTTTTACTTACTGACTAAATCAACAATGGCATACAAGGCACACAATTTAAAATCTTGGTGACAATTTCCATGAAGTTATTCAAATACAATTTGACTTCTGACAAGAGGATGTAATTTATAAAACAGAACATGCCTATCAGTGGAACCTAAATTTGCATAATGAGGATACTTTCATTTCTGCAAGCACAGTTTTTGACATCCCAACTTGGAGCGCTGGAAGAATCTGGTGAAAAATGTCAATATACATAAGCAGGAAAATGATTAATAAAATACCCGTAACATTTATCTGATTTGAGTAAACAAAATAAATTTTGCTTGCAAAAAGTAATGATTTTGAAAACTATAATAATGTGTTTCCTAAATGTGTAGAAGTCTAGCACTGCCTTTAGCAGCAATCAGCCTTGTAAACTAAGGGAGGTGTTCTGAGTTTATCATTAGCTGATAAAAACACTGCTCTGACATTAATGTTATGCATTTTTAAATCAGTATTTTGATTTAATTCTCTGCTGTATTTCATATAAATATACTGAAGTAGTACCAGAAGAGTGGAAAGAAAAAAAAGCCTTTATCCTTTCTTTAGTTGATAAACTTGAAATTGCTTCTTAACTTGGTCAGTTGGATAAGAGCATTCATCATTCTTGAACTGGAGAAAAAATAGCTCTTTGCCCTCCTCAATTTTTTTTTTTTTTTGAGTTGTCATTTCAGGTAATATGCTCAGGGTTTAAATTCAAGAAATTCTGAAATAAATTTGCTTTAATTCAGCATCTCTTACCCAGTCTACCACAAAGGATAGTATCAGATGACAATCAAAACCAAGTTATCGTTATGTTTCAAAGCCAGAACTCAGGCACACTGAAACAAATCTATTATTTGCTTAAGAAAACCTGGACTGTCAAGAGACAGCAGTAGAATAACATAGTTAATGTTAAAAAAAATTTAACAAAATTATACCGGAAATTTGGCTTTCCTTTATACACATTACTAGTGGGATCATCTAGAATCAAAACCAAGGAGACTTATTTCTCATTATTCTTGCTGCTTGTTTATAGCTTCCTAATTCCATAAATTATGAAATTATGCCTGGCTTCCTTTTGTTTCTTCTGAGCTTCACTTTATTGTGTCTCTGATATTACTATTGAACCGTAAATATTCTAAAGGGAAATAGCTTCAAAAGCAGCTTTTTCACTTAAAGAAACGTAAAGCTTGTATATAAAATATATGTACAGACTCTGAGGCAGAGAAACATTTTTCTGGCTTTCATTGCTATAAAATTTAGAACACACAATAAGAACAGAAGACTAAGGAAAAAAATTGAATGCAAAACAAAGCAAGGAGGCAAATCTCAGTGCAAAGTATTCATTTAATTCTTAATCACACTTGTTTGTATTCAAATTAAAGAACTAGATCATGGCTCTGAAAACTAATTCTTCATCGTAGGCTTTATTTAGGCTGATACTTCTCACACACACAAACCATTAATTAAAGTGAGAGAAGAGCAGGTCACCCTTATTTATTTGAGATGCTAGCCTGACAAATAAATACTTTTATCAAGTGATTGATAAATATGGCTATAAACTTAGCACTTTTGTAATTAAATAACAATCTAAATCTAAATAATTTTTTTTATTTCAAAACACATTGAAAATGTTGCCTGGTATAGCTCTGAGCAGAACTGGAAAAAGACTGTCACTGCCAACAACAAAAATCTTGATAGAGAGATAATAAAAAGAAAAATTATACCATTTCTGTCAAATACTGTGAAACTAAAATAACAAATAAAATCATGGAACAAGATCAGTGGTAGCATATTGAAGCAAATAGTAATTGTTTCTTAGCTGTTCTCATCATTATAATTTTGAGATAAGTAGGTATTTTATAAACATTTTCAGCTAAGAAACTTCACCACTTCTCTTTAAAAATTCCTTTTTATTATCAGTGTAGATTCATAGGAAAGAAAGAAGCAGCTTGCTATTCAAACAGCTGAAAGGGGAAAAAATTGGTTGTTTCAACATTGCTTTTGCATCTTTAATTTCTTTCAATGCTCTGTACATCGTGAATATGTCAGCTGAACAGACATCTCATTTTCAATTGCTAACATTCCAGGTACAATAGGAACAAACACAGCGGCTTGATGCATGAGAGCATTTGTGTGGTTGGGATGGGAGCTTGCTGCAACCTGCTGTGATGCCTGCACATCCATGCTGAATGCCATTGGCTAAAGCTGAGCTCTTCGATCCTCTCACTCTCTGGGGCACTATGTGTTTATCCTGTGTTTGTCATACAAACTCCTTCTACAAATAAATACACTGAATTCACTGTTGTATGCATTTAGAAATTGCCAGAAAATACTATGAAATACTGTGAAATACTGATTTTTTAAATTACTATATTACTCAGATATGAATACTTTTGGTTCTGAGTTTTCCCAATACAGAATGATCACAAATGGAGCTCCATAGCAGCAGGTCACCTGCAAAAACTCAATCCTGACAGCCTTCCCCTTCCCCAATTTTTAACAAGGAGCACCCTCACTCCCACAGCTTGCTCCACACTCAGAAGTGGAATCAGACATAAATGCATATTGCTTTTAGTGTAATTTCTGCAACAGAAAATTTTCCAATATGTTGGCATATGTCTCAGAGATATTCACATTTGGGGAGGCTGGGAAAGACCTACAGATTTTTCACCAAAAAAGAAGCTCACAAACATTTTAAAATATACTCTTGTCACATGGCAGCTGGTAAACTCAGCAGAATAGGAGGGGACAGCCATGTTCCAGAACACAAACCTTCTTCTAAACCAAGAGAGAACACAGACCCTGTGCTTGGGCTGGAGGGAAATCTGTGTTCCCTCTAATCCCTTACTGTCTCTGCCTGTTCTCTTAGAAAACCCACAAATACCAAATTGAGGCAAAACTTGGTGGCCTATTAAAACTGGGCTGCTAAGGCAGAGAATGTACCTCAGCATTCTTGGGAAATACTTAAATGTTGCTGTTCCAGAAGAATGGGGGTGGAACACTTCAGGAAATAGCTAATAGAAACTTGAAGGCAAATCTGAAAAAGGGATTGTTGCCAAAGGATGGGAGCAAATGAGTGACAGCAAAAATAACTAGATATTTCGATTAGTATACCCATATAACTACTATTTTAATAGAGCTAAATATGAAGATTTTCAGTCCCATAGTTTGGATTTTTGAGTAATTGTTGCTGCTATTGTTTAAACACTCATTGAAGTAACAAAGCAAACATTTCTGTTTCCAATTGTGGTATTTGTTATGTTCACAGACCTCTTACTAAATGCTCAAAACGGCATCTCTTCACAACAGTAATAAGTGATTCTGCTTCAAGCATTCATTGTCCTACCAGCTGAAAGGGTTAGCAGTGGTAAGTCTCCAGTGTTCTGAGTGAACTGCATTACATTTTAAAATAATTTCTGGTTTGAATAGTTTTATAGTTTTCTGTACTTGTGCCTTGAAATAAACAGCAGCTCCCCCTCCGCACTCTCTCAAGTGCATGCCACTGCTTTTTATTAAGACAATCAATGTTAAGTGTAAAATACTGGAGAGTATTTTCAAAAACACAGGGATGGAGTCATCTATAAAGCCATTTTCATTGGTGACAGCAATTTTGTTCATGCACTACACACGTTATAGTATTTTAAAAAGACAGTCCTCTTGATTTAAATCCTAGATCACCGGAGCGTGTTTGACTGCCTTGAAGAGCAGTGCTGGGTGGTGGGAAGGAAAGCAATGCAGGGTCGGCAGGGGGAGATTAACGAACCACAGAGATCTGCCTCTCCTATTCCCTCCCCAGCCCCATCTTCCACGAGTCCCCTTGCGCGAGTCGTGTGCTGCCCCCCGCGAGCCCCTGGCCGGGGGATGCCCGATGGATTCCCTCCTCTGCAGGTCCCTCAGACACCATGGCTGGGGGTGCCTTTCCACACTCTTAGGAATGTCTCCTACACCCACGTGCTCACGTTTCAAGGGCATTGGAGCAATACCTCCACTCACACAGGTTTTGGTTTTTAATGCAGAAGCCAAATGCACACATTTTGGAGGTAAATTATGCAGAAAAATACTTTACATTTCTGCTGAGGCAAATGGTTTTTAAGTAGGTCTCATAATTACTTCGGGTGGAGAATGTGCTTTTTCTCTTTGGTCTGTTCACTTGCAGTTCATATGAGGAAGGATTATATTACTATCATTACACAAATACTTAAATGGGTCCATTGATTTGTTTAGAAATGAGATATCAATGACAGTTAATTATTCAATAACTGATCATTAATTTTGGGCTAATGATCAGAGACCCCTAGGTCCTTCTAATTTTGCTTGGCTCAAAGGAGTAAATAAAATCTCTTTGTTACAAGCATACAGCAGACTACTAAGCATTCATTTTCATTCTGCTACAGTAAAGTAGTGTTTTAAACAGATTCATAAAATGTTTTAATACTACTCAAGCAAACCTATCAATAGAGGAAAAGTTAAACACACAGTCAAGGAGATTATTATTTAGCTGTCTATATCTTTCATCTAATCTGACACCTTTCCATGTGATTTTTTTGTGGAAAACAATTTTTTGCGTACTTAAATGGCCTGGTTTTAATTAATCCTTCCCTCTTCTTCTTGCATTTTAAGCTATCTTAAACATCAAGGACTGTTCATACCTACTGGGCTACAGCAGTACCGGATGATGTTCGAAAACATTGCTTATATAATGAGAGTATCACCAGTTCTTACATTTTTAATTAAAGTTCATTCTAAGTGTGCTTTCCAATACCTGTGTCATTACCCTAACGATTAATAAGCAACACAATATTTTCTCTCACTTCATCTGCATGGGATTTAGTTCTAAAATTTCCAAAGAATAAATTAGAGAGGAATTAAGGTTACAAAATAGAGATAATGTCAAGCTAAAACTCTTTTCATTAACTCAATGCTCACTTCTGCCAAGGTCTGCAGCACATATTTGATTCTGTAACATCAGTGTGCTGAGAACATTCCAATACCATAATAGAGCACATTTTAAACGAGCAATTGAAAACTTGCAGCCTTAGCCCAGGATTTATTTGCTTTTCTTGGCTAAATGGACAAAAAAAAACCTGGGTGGAGATCTGGTCTCCGTTCACTTCAGTGGAGTTAATGCCGTGTTTGGCGAGTGCAAGGAGAAATCAAGGAGGTGGAAGTTTGTCACAAGAAGCTGCACAGTGTCGCTTTTGCATGGGCCACAGGCTTATTCAGAATGTTTTCGTAATTAAGGCTCCTGTGAAACATAATATGTAAGTCGGTTTTCAAGAAATAGTGTGACAGACGATAAACTTCCCTATCGCGTGCAATATGTATTTTGGGAAATGTATAAAAACTTATTTGAGTAACAGAAGGACTGTGATAATTCCCACGTGCAAACCCAGAGTCAGAGCAAGCCCATAGGAGATGTATGTGCGTCTGTCCTTCATGGCGGAAAAGAGACTGAAAAATACAGTCTCATTAATGGGGAGACACTGTTCTAATAAAAAATCCCACTGCAGTTCAAAATTGCAGCTGTGTCACTTCAGTGTGTTACTTGTGTGATCACCAGAGGTCAGTGTCACCACAGGCTGCTGCGCTGAGAGGGAGGGAGATGCCGCTTATAAAAGATGAAAACAAGCTTGCCTGATCCCTCCAGAGTTTGCCCGTGCTCTAACACCAAATATAACAAATTCACAAGCTTCTTTCTTCTTTGTGAGATGGAGGGTAGATGAGTAGCGGGAGTACTGAGGGAAGAAAAGGACAAGGGGAAAAAAGAATTGGGGAGCTGTAAGGAAGTGGGAGCAGGAATAAAATAAACTTGGCCAGCTGCTTTGTGACCATAAAAGATATTGCCTTTAGATTCTCAAGCAGACAAGTCCCACTTGTGTTAAGGCATGTACCTGGCAATATAAATTATTGCCAGCTTCAAATGCTGAGAAATTATTAGGCTGTCTCACTGTGTTTAAATAATTAAAAAGTACTGTTTCCCTTTGTCCACAGAGTTGGGCTGTTTTTTTTCTTTTTGCAGTATTCTCAATCTTTGCTCCACTAACATAATACCTGAGAAAGTGTGTATGTGCGAGTCTGTATGCATGTAATTTTAATGACATACGAAATCTTCAGGTTGTCTAGTTTGCCTCCAGGGGTTGTAGTTTAAGAAAAATATAAGATGAGGAATATAACTGGGAGCTAGGAAGACTGCTGCCTCAGTTGCTGTCCTTTGAGCGATAGCTGTGGCCCTTGTGTATGGATAAGAGGTGATGGATGAAGGTGTGTGAGCTGTTGTTGCTCCCCCACCTTGGTGTGACACCAGACCCTGACTCACTGAGGGTATCAACAGTGTCCTCCTCCACCCTTGTGTACCACCCGTTCTGCACATGTGTGGGGCTGTGAGTGGGCATGCAGGACACAGCAAAAGCTGCAGTAGGGAGAAATCATTCAAGAGCAGAAGGGAGAGTAGAAAGACTCATCTTTCTTGGGGCACTTTGAGGTGTGTGAACAAGTTTAACAAAAAGTGCTTTCTACTGTTTTGTTCCAACTGGTATTTTTGGAAGTTAATCTCCTACCTCTTTTAAAGTAGGTTGCAGCAATTTTAATACTGGTACAGAGAAATCCTGGGGTTCGATGCCCTCTATTCTCTAGGAATTTTTTTTACATTGGCAGAATATTCCATTAGGAAAGGAGCTGTGGTTGAAACCACAGCTTGAGATTTTTTTCGTGCTGGAGTTATAGTTTCTCTATTAAGCTTTTGCAGTCCACCAAAGCTCTTGTATTTGCCATGCTGGGGTTCAAACATCAATCCAGCCATACAGCTCAGGAGCAGTGGTGTAAATGCCATTAAAGAAACAAGTTTGTTTCCAAGCTCCCTCTATACAATGCTGTGTTTTAACATGAATGCCTTCTTTTTGTGATTGTATTAATGGCCAAATTTGGAAAAGAAATTACTTTAAAATATCAGATTTGGAGAATCATTTGTTGAGTAACCTGAGATATTTTTTACAATCAAAGAACATAGACTGTCTCTCATGTGGAAGGCATTTACCTGCTACCAGGCAGAACTTCAGAATTTATCCAACCATATCAGCTGCTCTCAATTCACTTCAGGGTAAAGTCCTCTTCAATACTGCTCCAGAAAAATGATACTGCTTATCAAAAGGAATTATCTAGATAATGTCATGACAGATACATGACAAACTTGCTTTTGCTGCACAAGTCTTAGGGCTAAGCAAATACAAATTGAGCCTCTTTCCCAAGGCAAAATGCAAGCTGATTTTTGCACAATCCAACAAAAGAAAAGTAGGACGCTTCTCCACATTGAGCTCGAAAGCAGCACAAGGCAAAAGTCCCAAAGCTGGCAGTCTTTAATTAAGATTCCGTATTACTAAAATTCAGAAATACCAGACATTTTGTATATTTGTTCCAATACACTTTCATGGGATGAAGAGTTGTGATTTGAATGATCCCAACTTGGTCTCAGCATAGTGTTGTGATCTCTCTCAGCAACTTCTACAATTTCCCACGAGGATGCTCTCACATGTTGCAGTGTAAAGGGCTAAATAAGTGTACACTCCTATTTACAGTCTCACTAGCTGAGATCCATCATCAGGCTAAACAATCCGTGGCAGCAGAATCTTAACAAGTTCACATAGCTGCACTGAATTAAAGACATAATTTTAAAATAATAACAAAAAAATCATATAAATGTGAGGAAAAAATCGAGTAAATTTGCATATTGTCAACCGTTTGTTTTCCTCTAAACATTTCTGACTACTTTACCACACATTTTCTTGTAGTAATCATTCCCCTTTCTTCCTCCTCCAAAATATACCTCACCTTTCTAAAACGCAGACATATCTCAGATCAAGGCAAGCCTTGGAAAAAGTTAAGACACAGCTGGGAAGACACATTTCCTTAAAAATTTAACATCGCAGAAGTTATTTGACCCCTAAAATCAAGCTCTCTTCTGTAGTTCTCAGTGCTTTTTAACGGTTAGTCTGATTTTAAAGTATTAACTCAGAAACACTTTCCAGCCATATTTAATGGTGGTTAGGGAACAACACACTAATTGTAAAGTAATAATAATAACAACAGTAATAGCCCATGTCAGTATGGGAGCTGGTAGAGATGAGTACATTTAATAAGTCTGAAAGAAAGCATGAAATTTAATTAATGCTCTTTGGCAAACTTCCGAGTTGTGTCAAGACATGGCAGAAGCCCACTTATGGGTTAACCCTGTGAGGGCTGCTGAGTCTCAGTAACAGGCAGATGAAAAACTTTCTGTGTCACTTAAGCTGCTGACAACTCAGACCAATTCTGCACTTTCTGCACCTTGCAGGGGCAACAGAGACACCATGACACTGCTGGTAGCAGATGCAATGAAAATTTTCCCCAGAGGATGAGCTTGTGTAAAAAAAGAGATGCAAAAACACACACCTCTCTTTTGCAATCTTGGGATAACAGCAGATCACACCCTGTAATGATCTCTGAATGCCAAGGCATGCTTTCAGCTCTTCAGGAAGAAAAAGGCAACAGTGAAGGCAGTAGCTGTGCAAGAAAATCTCTTGTTGTATCCACCAATGTTTATGGGTGCCTGAGCTTGTTTGGGATGTACAAACTGTAGAAGAAGGCAGGCAGGATATTGATATTTTTTAGCTGCAGGGACTTAAAACACACATTTAGAACTGCAAATTTTCTTCAATTTCCATATTTCAGTGAAGATAAATAGTTTCTGTAAGGAATTGAGCTTAGGTGATCTACTTCTGTCTCTGGCTGAATAAAAAGGATGGGAATGCTGCTAACTCAGGTACCTAATCATCCTATCCTTCTCAAGTTAGACATCTAAGTGAGCTGCCTGAAGCTACTGCTCAGACCATCTCCGATGTTCCCTCCTGCTGAATGCTCAGGCTAATGCCTGCAAGGGTTGGCTGCTAGTGGTGTAGAGGAGGAGATAAATCTGAGGAAGAGGTAATCCAGAGGTTTTTGAGGTTCCACATGCCATGTGGTGGAGTAGGACATCTGGAGGACTTTAAAGTCCCAGATGGTTTACTCAGTGTAACAAAGCAGAGGAGAAAATTGCTGGGTGAAATTGGGTGAATAACACAGAAAAGGAAAAAAACCCTTATATTCATAAGGAAATAGTTTAGCGAGATTTTGGTAATGTGTCCAAAGTTAAAAAAGGAGGTTGGCTTAAGGCTTTTTCTTGTTACTACATGATGCACATCCACATTCACAGTACCAGAGAAGAATGCAGAAAAAGTCAGGAGACTTCTGTGTTACTGAAACCTCAGTTTCACACTGCTCTGCTAAGTCCTACTCTGAGACACTCTCATATCCACCCCATCAAAACTGCACAGCTGTGCAGTGCCTCTTGAATGTCTCTCTCACATCTTGGTCTTCCTCTCCTGGGGCAGAAACTGTGGTCACAGTCCTTACCCACAGAGGCAGGGCAAGGTGTTTGTAGGCGAATAAGGCCACAGGGAAGCAGAGAGCTCAGGCACTTTCTGCTGGGACCTGACAGTCTGACAACCTCTGGAAAAATTGAAACACAGCCATAATGATCTACAAGTAGTTTTGAAAGGTGTAAACCCAAGTTTTCCTAGCTCCTGAAAGGCTAGGATTTAGATGCACATTTTTTTATAACCAGTGGATAATTAACTGTGACTACATCTCTTTGACAATTTAGTCTGTTCTGTAACTCCATGCTTACTTCTGCTGCCTGCTATGACTACTAAAATATATGTAGCATGTATGTATGTAAGTATACTAAAATGCCTCCAGTGTATACTGAAAATCTCCAGGTTTCTCAGTTCATAAATTTGATAAGTTTGTCCTGGGCAGCTGATAGCACTATGGACTGGAGCTGTAGCAATGCTTGTGGTGCTACACAGAGAGAAGAAACCTGCATTTATTCACACAAAGCCCCATCACTCCAGCTCTCACAGGAAGGCAGCTAAAGCATTTGTATTTTGGAGTCTTGTGTTTTTCAAAGTCCTGTTCTCAGGAGCCTGGGACTGTCACAGGCAGTTAGGGAAAGTACGTGAAAATAGTGCAATTTCATACCATTTGAAGCTGTGTTCTTCTACAAATTTCAAATTATAAACTACTAAGAGCTTGTTTTTTACTTCAGAGTAAGATACTGTAATATATGTGGTGTACATTCATATACATGTGACTACCTTTACCTTTAAAAGACCATCAGGGAGACTTGTTGGCAATTTTCTATAGAGAAGGAAGTGGAAATGGATGTGGACTGCTAATACCAGAATATTATCTACCATCTGGATAGGCTTAACACATGATAAACTGTGAGGTTTGGACATAGATTTGTGGTGCTTGAGATTGCTTAAAAGCCTGTCTACATTGTACTTGCTTGACTCTCATCCTGTGGAGCCTTAGTCAGTTTCTTTTTACAAGGTGAACACAGAATAACAATTGAGAGGTATAGAAGCCTCAAATTTAGAATCATAAACTAGAAATAAGAGTGTATTTAGAGCTTTTCTGCCAATTTTTTAAAAAAGAAATTCACCTCTTGGTATTCAGTTACAGAGCTCCAGATTCACAGATTATGAAACCAAAGAGAAAAACTGTATTCAGCCATTTTTTTTGCCTCCCATTTAACAAGCACTAAAAGGCTTTTAAACTCCTTGGTTT
This sequence comes from Polioptila caerulea, assembly GCA_013397295.1. Classification (NCBI taxonomy): domain Eukaryota; kingdom Metazoa; phylum Chordata; class Aves; order Passeriformes; family Certhiidae; genus Polioptila; species Polioptila caerulea. Next base: position 41,590 of record VYXF01006658.1, read on the forward strand.
AGCTCCAAATCTCAGCTTCTTTTGGAGCCACACAATTTATTAAAAATTTCTTGACTTGTTTCAATATTTTTTTCTGATGTGGAATCTATTAAATGTGTTAACACCTTGTTTGGGACTTAATTACTGTCACAGCAAGTGTAGCTTGTTACTTCAATTTACGACTGCTCTAGTGTTATAGTTGTGATGGCCAGAGGGTGTAAAAAAAAGCAGATTTCATAAGACCTGGTAGTATTTTTTAAAAGACAGATTGATAGAGTTAAGAAAAAAAGAGGAGATTTAGTGATTTTGTACCTAAGAGCTCACCTGTTTTTTATCAATGATATGAGTTAGACATAAAAAATAATATTTCTCCCTGAAAATGTTGCCTGAAAAGGAACCATACAGGCGTAATTTGTTGGGGTCAGTTATTGCAAGGGCAAATCATAAAGCATTACTGCCTTGTGATGGCTTTTCTCTGGCCTGGGAAGAGCAGAACGGGTGAACAGAGGTTCTGTGATGTACAATGCTAATGTACAGCTATAAGTGGGTGAGTTTTATGCTCCCTCTCATCCCCTTCTCTCCCCACTGTCCCCTTGCTGGGCTATGTCCCAACATATTTTGCTCATACATGAGTTACCAGGAGACTCTTTCAGCTGGCACTGTCTCGTCAGTCTACTGTCTGTTTATTTATCACTGCTACAATTTCCTAACCACCCTCAAATTTGTAATGATCACTTTGGCTTCAAACCATGCAGTTGTGGAGGGGGTCTCAAAGGCCATATCACTACCTGAGATCAGAGGAAAGTGAACTCACACAGACCCAACATAATTAATCAGTTCTTAGAAATCTTCATTGATAAAGCCTCAGCTTTTCTAAGTATCCTCTTTGTGACAGTTAACTGTACTATATTCAGAAAGTTCTTTCAAACACCTATTCTAAGTCTTTTCCTCTAAACCAACACAAATATTTCACGGCATGGCATTAAAAACTGATCCCTGAGGACCTGACTAGGAAAACATAATTTCTGTAGGAATTTCCTGTTTGCAATTTCAAGAAAAACTCATACTTTTAAAGCTATTCAAGATACACCATGTTGAGTTTATTGTTGTTTTACCTTCTTAATCAAAATTTTGTGAGGTACCAAGTCAAATGCCTTACAGTACTTGCGTGAACACTACTACCTTTATCAACCAAACACATCCAATATTTGAAAGCCAATGAGCTATCTAAGACAGTTTCTTAATCATGTCTATTCCTTTCCAGCAGAAAAACCCAAACTTAATCTATCTCCTGCCAAGCCATTCCTCTGGCTTATTTGAAATACCTCCTTTTTAGAAAACTGGGAGAGAATGAAACTTGTTTTGTGAAAGGGGGAAAACCAAAGCTGTTCCTTCTTGCTTTCTCCTTACCTCTTCTCGTTGCCTACAAGAAAACAAGCTGGCTAAGTTGTACACGTACATATAATTAAAGTTAAGCCATTTTGGAAATAATTCCAATTTACAATGAAAAAGTGACATATTAGCTCGCAAATGATGTGTTTCAAAATTAGAGGTGTGCATAGGTTAAGTTTAAGTTGATTGTTAAACATAAAATATGTCAATTAAAAAAACCAACAACCCTACTAACTACTGTCATTTTCAGAACAAGTGAATGAGAACATCAAGTAATGAATTGAAATTAACTTGTTTCTCAGTAATCACAGTCTATCTAATTTCTTATGTCTTAAACATCTGTTACTTACACATCAAAGCAAGAGTGGTTATGTTGAAAGAAACTGGACAGTGTAGCTAGCTACAGGGGAGCCTTCCTTGCCAAACAAAAAATACCCAGGAGAATGAAATTTATTTTTGAATAATGAGTTCTTTTTGTGTAGATATATTTTAGCCATATATTCAGTATTTCCACAGAGAATCCCTACTGAATCATATGCTTTGGGATAAGAGGACAACAAAAATTAAAGTGATTATTCATTACAGTTATTTCGCTATACTCACTATAAAATCAGTTTCACTATATTTACCCCCTCAGTTCCTTTCACTGAAATCTGGCTGAAGTGAAGCCTAAGTTCAGTGCAATGTAATTTAATGGAAGGTTTAGCTAGGAAGAAGTAATGAACACCTGTATCAAAAGTAGTGGTTACCATAAAATGATACGTGTGTCAAATATTTACCAGATCGCAGTATTATTTTCTGCTCAAAGTTTACGGAACTACTTAGTGTCCCAGGCTTGATGATGTGATAACCCTCGGTAAATATTGATTTTTAAATGGTGACCACTGTACAAATTTATACTTGCTAATGGAGGTCCACAGAGCAAACAGTACTAATTGAGCAAAAGCAAGGCACTTCTTCAGCTCGTATGTTTGACTTGACATATTGTGCCAGACAAAATGCAGAAATCCCATGTGTTACCCACCAAAATTAGGGATGTTCACCATACCTCTGGGCAACATGGAGATGTAAAGGCAAATAATAAAATATCTGGTAAGATTTCCTTGTGCAATATACACCTTTGTAGAAAGCCAAATGAGGTATTAATTGTTCTCAAAACACTCATCATTCTACCTTCTCTTAACACATGCTTTTGCTGCTCCACACTTCCTTTCACATTTTTTAGCCTTTTAATCTTTGTGTTTCCAAACTCTTTGGCAAAGCAGACTGATTGCTAGTATTTCTAATGGCAAAGCTTTTCCTCAAACCATGGTTCTAAGGATCTGTCTTGTCTTTCCTAATATCAAAGATTCATTCATAAGAGGAACTGAAGAGTCACCCTGACATCCCAGGGCTAGATTTTTGGGACTGCTGAAAGTAAGGTGTTAAGACTTACAGAACACAGATCTCAGTGACATGAGCTGAGATCTGAAGGGGCTTCATCACCATTGCATGATATCTTTGAAGCAATACTGGAGAGACCATCCATACACTTGTGCTCTGCCAATCTGCACTTGTACTCAGCAATAGGGTATACTGCAGAGAGCAGGAAAGAATTCACTGTGCAAGTGATGTAGAGTTACTTACTGGGTGTAAATGCTTTGCCCGTGTTCCAAAATACTTAACATACTGCAGGCTGCACACTGCAAGATTCTTCATTTTAAATGCATAGGATTGAAGAGATTGTGAGATACTGAGAAAAACTGCTTATGTATTGCTGGACCTTAAATTTCACCCATTTACCCTAGACTGAGCACCCCAATTAAGGCTAGAGCATATCTTCTGAAAAGAAATCCTAACTTGAGATGAGTTGAATTTTTTAAAAAATGGAAAATCCTCAACTTTCTTGAAGAGGACTTTATCAGATTGTGCATTGCTCCCTTGGCATTTCAAGCATGGTGAAAGTCAACATGCAAAAAATTTCTTCTGTCAAGTTGTAGAGAAGAAGCAAATCAGTCATAGCCAAATTTGGTATACTGTATATAAATCAAAAATAATAATAATAAAAAAATAGCTGTGTATGTGTAGGGCAAATTTTTATCATGAGCTTTATGCTTAGAGAGGAAGTTATTTAGTGAATTATTATAACCAGATGGAGAAAGAGGACCTCAAATCAGATTTACCTGCTCAACTAGTGTCCACCACACAGTGGAGAGCTGTTGAAGAAGCACTAGGAATAAGGCAGGAATGACCTTCCCAAACTTGCCTTTGTTTACTCCATTGCAGTGGAAGGAATAAGTATAACTGAAGTCCACTGAGCTATTTAGTAAGATATATTCAGGCCAGAGGTATTTATAGGTTAAACTTCCCAAGAAGAGTTTGTATGAATAAACTCCTGTTTTACTTCAACGCTTCACCTTCTTCTGCAGGGCAGACTTTTCTAAAATATTTCATTATTTTTGAAATGAATTTTATGTTGCATATAACAACCTACTACAGCTTAGCTTGACAGCTAAAGGTCTTTCAATATGTTACAATCACAATTTGACTTGTATTTCAAGCATGGCCTCTCCACATAAATGGTAGTGTTGGTAGATGTTTGTACTCCTCAGCCAGCTGAGCTCAGTGAGATCAGTGAGTGAGATCTCTTTTAGGTCTCTAACTTTTAATGGTGCTCTGAGCTTATGATTGTAAGGAAAGAAGCTGTAGCAAATTTCCAATTAGCAACTAAGAACATTACTCTGTGTTTTGAATGTTTTTGCTGCTATAAATTGCAACCTATTGTTACATTTCTGTAGCCATAGAGCAAATGTATATTTGCATAAAATATATGGGTCACTGGTATGAGAACATTAACAGGTGCTCCCAACAATCTTATTGCTTTCTTAGACAATAGTGATGTGTTATCAAAACCTACAGCATTATGCCCATAGTAGCTTTACTTCAAAACACTGATAATGAAGAAGGAAAAAGACATATTTTTGCCCTTTCTAAAGGGAAAATCTAAGCAAATTTTGCTTAAGCAAAGCTATTAGGTCTCACAGTCAGCAAGGGTGGGTAGTGAACAGAACAGAGCCTTCCCAGTTGGATAGTAGTGAGAGGCTCAGCCTTCCTGTACCATGGCTGGGGACAGGTGTCCCACAAGCCTCACAAGCTCTAGAGGCACATGAGAAGCCTCCCAGAAATCTGGCTGACAGAGTCTGTGGAGCTTGTGACTGCTGGAAACCATACACTTCAAAGTGTTGTAAACTCAGAGAAAATCCTTGGCACAAAACCATGTGGAGCTCAAGGCTTTCAAGAACCCTCCTAGTGAATATAGAAGACACTTAAGTCTTTCCAGCTAAGCTTTCCAGCTTGGCTTTCCCAAGGTTTCAGGACTGATCCATCTGAGGACCACCAGCTGTCAGATCTGGAGGGAACCAGCCTTGTTGTCCACATGGTTTTGTAAGATCTTGCTACAGCTGAGGAAGACAACTCAGCCTATGAACTTTATACACAGCTGAAGTTTAAAAATCTCATGAGAAGTCCTATACAATCAACTGCAGTAGGTGCTGCCCTAGAGCATTACAAACACTGACTACACTACACAATACAGCAACAGAGAAATTGTTTCATAACACAAAACCATTGCAAGTTTATCTATTAATGTCACAGAAAATCTCTAAGGTCAAAAGGGAAGAGAATTTCCAAGACTATTTAATCTCCTCCTTGCCAAATGGTGGACTGAACTCTGAGCAGTACCTTTAAATCTGGCAGCCTCTGCAAAGATTTGGCCTGGACTACATTGCTTGACTTCAGCTCTGAATCCAATTCATATTTATACTAAACCTACAGTTACTGTTAGCAGGTTTGAAGCTAAACATATACATCAGATGAATATATGAATATATGTGTTATTTTTTACTGGGTATATGCTTTGCTAATAAATGTTACAAACTTTTTTTTTTTTGTCTTATCTTTGTACATTTACCCCATGTTCTCTATGGAGAGTACCTCACATATTTCTAGCATCCTCTTCTCCTTTTTCTCCACTACAACTTTGATTCTACACAAGGGAGACACATCAATGGCTTGTATTTGTTAATATCATTTAATTGTTCTCTAGGTGATTTTATTTATAGTCACTCCTTTTCTAAGTTACTCAGCTATATAGAGAAATGCATATATGCATATATATAGCTTTACTAGAAATAAGGAAAATATTTTACATGATTCCCAATCTGTGTACCAATCAAATTAGTCAAAAGGTTTTGTTATCAGTTACAATGAAATACCTGCTCTACGGAAATCACCAGATAAGTGCCATCCTGGACTTCCAAATAAAATTACAAACACTCCTTTCTCCCTCATACACTTTTATTTGTTTTTGCAGTTTGCATTCTTCACTATGTGCAGAAGTCTTAATGCGCTGTAATATTTGATGTAGCCAGAATACAGACCAATGAAATATTTACAAACAGATGAAAGTGATAAGTGTGGGGTTTGTGTTGTTTGGTGGGGTGTGTGTGTGTGTGTTGGTTTTTGGTTTTGGTTTTGTTTAAAGCACAAGACTGAAGTATATCTTGATCTTTCGGCAGGGTTTGGGAATGATTTTAAACAACCTCAGAAGTAGGAGGAACAGGCTGAAGAAAAGTTGCCTTTTCCTACCAGTAGCTTGGACACAGCATTTTATAGTGTTGTATACTGCAGGTCATTTCCCTTGTGACAGAAGGACTTTTTTTGGTTTTGAAGAAAATGTTTCATAGTATATCTGGACTTCCAAGAACAGTTAGGTAAAACTACATTAGGATTGATGTGAGAAATCTTGGCTTATATTTTAAAATGCCTCATTCTATATCATCTCCCCTGCTACCCTCAAAAAATAACATGATACAAATTTAATTAGTGAATATGTTGCATGGGACCCATCAGGATCACTGAGTTTCAGATAATTCTCTTGAAGATGCAGTTGATGAGAAGTCTCATAACTGATGATAAATCTACAGTGGTTCAAATATTTGCAACTCTCTGGACTTAGGCAAATGTACTATTTTAATTATTTATTTTTATGGAATACTTGTGGGGTCTCCAGTTTTCCTAAAGAATTACATAACTTTTTTCAAATGCCACAATTTTAAATTTTCTTTTAATGAGAAAGTGATTTCCTAGATTTCTGTTAGAGCTACCCATATTGCAAGACTATGAATTTTACAGTAAGAAAAAGCAAAAATATCTTTTGAGTAGCAGCACTAGATACTTCATCTTCTTATATATATATCATTAAACACTTGTGGCCCTTTTATTGCTGTGACAACCAATGAAGAGTGCTCCATCATAGCAAGTTTTTAATTGACTACTTAGATTACTTAAAAAAACTCAGATTGCTGGCACGGATTTAAACAAATGGACAGAGCAGAACCTACAATTGGCAAGCAAGACTGGGCAAGCCCAGATGGACTCTGACCTTATCTCCTTCCTAAAGAGACTGAATTTCTGATTTTTAGGCTTCATACATACCAGAAGAAAGAATCAAAAACATTATCAGGTTTTTTTGGGTTCCGATTAGTTACATAGCCTACTTTGTTTATCTAATTCTGAAATGTAAAGAAGTCAGAAGTCAGCTAAAGTAACAAGGAAATGAAATGTGGCGGTTTTGCCATCCCTCATTCTTGTTATTCAACCAACTCAAATTTTCTGCCTAAAAGCTAATACAGAGTTTAGCTGCACTTGTGTTGTCTGCCCAAATGGCTTCTAACTGGGTGCTGTCAAGAGTACTTGGTCTCCATCTGTGATATGTATGTGTCAGATAGAGCATGCATAAAAGGACACTGTTTCTAACTGCTCAGAAGGAGCCCAGCAAGCCACCACGGCTCAGGGCAAGCCCAGCTCGGGTCTCTTGCTGGTAAATTCATTGTGCTGACTGACAGTGCCCTGCAGGTCTCACTATTCAAGGGAAGGGTGAACTTTCTCTACAGGAAAATGAGCTTTTGTTTTCACCTCCAATTTTCACCTCTGAATTTCAGTGACCATCTCAGGCAACAGCCTGATCCACCCCAAATGTCCCTCCTCAAAAAAAAAAAAAAA
>VYXF01006658.1:49045-60221 GCA_013397295.1 Polioptila caerulea
TTCCCCTTGCTATTCTGCAGAAGATCTTAGTTTTACTCCAATACTGACCTTGGACTATCTAATGATCTTCACATGCTACCCAGCTCTGAAACAAGCATCTAATTTTTCATTTAACTATACAAGACTAAATATTTAGTTTAATTATTTGTGGGTGGTCATCCATTCTTAATCAGCTAAGGAAATCAATATTTATTGTATTTGTGGAAAACAATATTTAAGGCTGGAATAGCTCATTATTGAAATAAACCCATATTTTCTCATTACTTCACATTTGTTTGGTTTTAGAGAAAAGTTATGATACCATTTAATCATTGTAAATTGCTGAACTGGAAGTTTTCAAAATTTCCCTAATTTGAAGTCACAAAAAATTTAATCATGTCCCAAAGCACCCTCTTCATATATTCTGTCTCTGAGTATATATGTTAATGTGCATTAATTATACTCTTTCTGAGCACTGTACATGTTTCTGACATGAGGATTCTACAGTACAGTGAAGGATTATTGTACTTTCTAGGCCCAATGCAGCTTCAATCACTTTAATATATTTTATTACAAGTAGCATTTAATTAACAGTACATCTACTGTCCATGTGAAGGATCCAACATTGCACAGGTTTAGGCACATTCTTAGTTTTGTGCACTCTGGATAGTCCTATGGAACTGATGGTTTGGTTAAAAGAAAAGGACTCTAACCACCCAAAACCCATTTAGAATTTCACTGCTGCATGAAGTGCCAGGCGCTGCAGAGACATGAAAAAGGAATGAGAACTATGGCTGAGAAAAATAAGGTATTGTGGACAGGATCAGGAGATTAATTTCATTTCTGCCTATATATTTTTTTTTAACGGAATTGATTTGCTGGTGCCGGAAGATATTAGTTTGTGTACCTCAAGAGGCCTTCTTAATATGCTGAGGTATGTCTTGCAGGGCAGGTTTAAGCTGATTGTGTGGGACAGTAAGCAACTGTGCTGGGACTGGAGCTTTAACCTCCTCTATTGTGAAAAAGAATTTTTCAAAGATATACTTCATAATTGTTTTTTTGTTTCTTTGTTTTTTTTAAGAAAAATTGGCAATAGAATCTTTTGGAGAGTTGAGAAAATACAATAATAATCTTTTGGGGAAAGGGAAGAACAGCTTTAAAAAATTGTCTTGGTCTGGTACCTAAGTCACACGCCTTGTGCATGCCTCTTCCCTACATGGATTTCCTGTAAGTTCCTCAAGGCAGATGCAAAGTATCCTGAACCAAAGAGTTATAAAAAAATTCACTGTGCAAAGGAGAGGTCTTAGGGCATTCTCAAAGTCTTACTAGTTCTGTGCTTAGTTTGCACCTTTGGTCAAGCTCTGCATTAGAGAGGTGGCTGCAGGAAAGACGGGCATCTTCCAGCACTGCCTGAGCATGGTTTAGGATGTGGTTAGAAAAAATACAGGATGAACTGATGCTGTGCTAAAATGTTGGTTTTCTGTAGTTGAAAGTATCTATTAACACTAAGAAATAAAAGAGGCATTATGTAATTGCACATGGCAAAGAAATGTCAACATTTAATTCTTTGTATCTATCTATCTATCTATCTATCTATCTATCTATCTATCTATCATCTATCTATCTCTTTAACCTATTTAACCACAAGTTTTAAAATATTTCCTTCAGAAAGAACGCAATTTCTTCGCACTGGTGTTGAACTGCAAATTATCTGGAAGTTCACAGTTCGAAAATGATTGCGTCCCCTTTCTGTGAAACCACTAGGTGGAGATGTAGGTTTACCAAGCTAGGATTGCAATAAGCTTTAAAAGGAAAAAGACTGAAAAGCGCCTCTTAAAAAAAAAAAAGTACCAGATTGACAAATTATGTATCTTGTTGGTTACAAATTCCAATACATCTTTGAAGGAGGAAAAATGGGAAAAAAACTAAATGCTCAGTTGTAAAATTGTCCAAGCAAATTATTATTTTTTAAGACACAAGTTCTGATGTTTAAGACTGAGAGAATAATCGCTTCATGTTATAAATTGTCTGCTGCCAATACACACACATTTTCCTTTATTCTTCTACCAGCTGCTAGCTCATGCTATCAGTGGTCAGGAACAAACAAACAAAAACTACCCCTAAATTTTTTTAGCCTGCTTTCAAACTTTCAAACCAGTGGATATATGCCAGCATCTGGCAGATTTCAGGACTGTTTTCTCAAGTTGAGGGAATTACTTTTAATTCTGGCACTTTTTCAGCAGCATCCTGATATCTTGTATAAGATGTAAAGAGCAAAGTATGATATTCTGAGCTGCTTCCTTTAAAATAAAACTTGATTCTTTCTGTCTTTCTGACATATATGGTTAATCATGGAAAACAAAAATAGGAAGTCGAATGAGAGAGCTGTTTATGTATACTGCTTCTACTTCCCTTCTCCATAAACCTTTTCTGATTCTACTGCTTTTCTATGTGCACTGCAAAGTCTCCCACATCACACAGCAAAAATCTGAGCATTTTACAGCAGGGAAGAGGGATTCAGAATTCATTCTTCCATATTTCCCCTGTTATTTGCAAATGTTCAAGAAGCTCATGTTAATTTTTATGATGGGTAGGAAAAACAAGTACAATCCTGACTTCCACCCCTCAGCATCAAAAAGAAGTTCCCTCATGTAGTCTATACTGCCTTCAGATCCTTGTAAGACTTCTGTAAATATTTCCTTTTTTTTGGTTACTGTAACTTTCAAAATCCTATTAGAAAGGATGTGGAAATGAACCCACCTCTTTTTGAAACGTTAGAAAAAGAAATGTGTGGTAGATATTAGTTTGGAAAAGGTCAGTATCTTCATAAAAATGACCCCTCCTTTTCTTTAACCTTGGATATGGGCCTGCTTTTAGCCAAGTGTCTGAGATTTAATACCATTTACTACAGGCCCTGTAATTCTGCTAATAGTGTGTGAAAGTCTTAGTTGTAAGTGGGTAAATAATATATCAGTGTCTTGGTTTAGGTACAATTTAGCATCAACCTAGGACTTTCAGCTCTAGCTTTTTTTTTCTTTCTGATTTCTGTCAAAGTCTTCTTGATTAGTGAGAAAAAAAAATGGGAATGATTACTTCAGAAGTAAAAATTGAGAATTGAAGTGTTTTAGATTACATTGTCCAGTGATGTTATCATTTCTGTCAGAGTCTGCAGTTTCTGGGGCTGTTTCTAGGGAGGACAGCAGAAATGGGAGTAACTACTAAATATTTGAGCAAATTAGGTCAAAAGAAGGGAGGCATTTCTTTTTCTGCCAGAAAAGTCTTTAGACTCCCACCATCTGACAAACTCCCAGAACTGGCAATGCAGGGTCCTGCAGCTGTATTCATCATATTCAAGGGAAAATGCAGGCTGTTAGGAAGATAAACAATGAAGCTCTTCCAATAGCTAAAACCACAGAAGGGGAACAATTATAGTAAGAAATATAAGAAAAGGGAGCTTCTTTAACAAATGATATTTTTATTTTGCAGAAAGTGTATCCTTACATTTTAAAAAACAATGTTTCTCATACTCTAACCCTACTCTTCCACATTGCAGTGCTTCTCAATTAATGTTGTTAATAATAAAATGGGAATCCTCACTATTCATGTAGGCTAAAAAAATTTCAGGCTTCTTCAGGATAAAGTATTTCAGATCTTGCATGGTAAAAATAAGATTATTAATTGTTTTATTTTTGAGAAATATAACAAGTTCTAAGAAAAAGAGGAAGACAGTTAAATCTGTCTAAGCAGAAATTCAAAAGGAAACCTGTTTGGGGAGGTGTCACAGTTCAGTTTTCAATTTAAAGGACTGTGTGATTTATTAGCATTTTATGTATACATGTATCTACATAAGCTACAAATTCTTGTGGAGAGAAAGAAAAAGAAAGAAAGAAAGAAAAAGAAAGAAAAAGAAAGAAAGAAAGAAAGAAAGAAAGAAAGAAAGAAAGAAAGAAAGAAAGAAAGAAAGAAAGAAAGAAAGAAAGAAAGAAAGAAAGAAAGAAAGAAAGAAAAGAAAGAAAGAAAAAGACCCTGGGCTGGATAGAAAGGATAAGGTTCATGCTTCAATTTGCAAAGCACTGCTTTCAGGAGGAAGTTTTGTTTTCTGAGAAGGAGAAAGAGTATACTGAGGTGAGAGTATTTCAACTGATGAAGAGCAGCCTGCCTGCCTCCAGGCTAACGCTTTAGCTCCATCCCAACTAAAACTTGGGTTTGCTATAATCCAGTTCAGATCCTTACCCCAACCAACCCCCGCTTCCGCCTTCTCTGCCGACAATCTGCCCATCTTTTCATCCTACATTAGCTCTGAATGCCTCCTAATCAGTTACAGGTTTATAAGGACTATGAAGAGCCCCTGCATTAAACAGCTTTTTCTCTGCAAATGTTGAATATGAAGTTCTTCTTACAAAGCATTTCCTACTGTGGTCACACATACACCTACAGAGATACTTGCCAAAATTACCCAGCACAGAACTAAGGCTCTTCTGACAGCTGGGGAAAAGAAAGATTTCATCTTATTCCTAATGAAAAAAAAAAAAAAAGAAAAAAAAAAAAAAAGAAAAAAAAAAAAAAAGAAAAAAAAAAAAAAAGAAAAAAAAAAAAAAAGTAAAAGAAAAGGAAAGAAAAGAAAAGGGAAAAAAGTGTTTGGCAGGCAACTCTTCTGCTTTTAGTTTGTGATGTTGCATCTTAACTCTTTATAAGCTACAGTCCAACTTTTCCTTGAGTCATACCTTTTTTAACGTCCCTTAACAGCAGGCCAAATTGGAAATAAGCTGAAAGAGGCAAGAGTTTTCCAGCTTTAAGGTTGAGGTGGCAGCTCAAAAGCTGAGTGCCTGAGTCCCCAGTTTCTTTGTCAATCTTCCCTCACAAATAACCTTCCTATCGCTAGCTCTCTCTTTAAAACCATATGCTAAGACTGTTGGACTAAGTTAAAACATCTTCTACCGAGCTGTCCCTGTTTAGTGTTTTAGTGTCTGATACGTGCAATGCGCACGCTCAAACGCAGGAACATCCTAACTCGCAGCCACTGTAACAAACTGGAGGGCACAGGGAGGAGGGGAGGAGAGGGGGGAGGACCACCCTCTGACGATCACATCTGAGGAAAACAGACGTTCCCCTCACCTTGAAACCCTCTCTACTTTTAGATGAGAATACATTTGATCAAAACACGATGCCATTCATCTTATGTGGCTGTTTGTCGATCATAGCTCCTGGAAGGATAAGCAAACCCTATGGAAAGGCATTTATCTAAATTATCCTGATAAAATGCTATCACTCTGTGGGAAAAGAAAAATGAGGCAGAATGCTAGTTTCTACCCAATTATACTAACCTGGAGGAAAATCAGGATGTGAAGTTGAATTACACTTAACAAAAGTTGGAGCATCGGTTTCAAAAAAGAAATACTTTCTTTAAATGAACTTTCTCCTTTGTGGGGATTCAGTCTGTTCAAAAACAAAAAGCAAAAAAGAAAAAAAAAGATTAAAAATATGAATTGCCTCTCCCATTCAAACAGCATATAGTTAGTGTTTGTGACTTTCCCCTTGACAACTAGATAAGAAGATAAATGCACAGTTTCTCTTAATTAGCCTTTCTTAATTAAAAACACCAGAGGTATTTGTGATCATAATGAACTCTTCTGACAGAATGGTCACTTGTTCTTCTGGATGTCACTCCATGAAAATTAGATTTATTTTTTTAAAGGGGTATAAATTCTGTGCTAAGGGAGAAATAAATGATGCCCACAAAACAGTGTCCCCTCGGTTTTATCTCAATGAGATGGATGTGTATCTTGTGAGTTTTAGAATGGTGTGGGACAGTATTAGCCATCATTAGCACCCCAGTATGGATCCAATTCACTAATTACTTATGCTGTCTTGGTTCACTGAGATTTAAGTACCAAGTCAATCCCATTATCTGCAGTCTCCCAAGCTTGCCAGAGTCATCCGTCTTTTATGGAAAAAAAAGCACAAGGGTTATCAATAGGACCCTGAAATACTTGGGATTTTCCCACTTCAGGAGAAGGCAAGATTAGTCCTGACTAAAGTTGCATCTTCTCTAAGCTGCTACTTTGGATGTGATAAAAGTGAATGCTGACAATTATCCATTACTACATAAAGAGTAGGAGAGAGAGAAGGAGGCAAGAGCAGTGAGGAGAGAAGTCTGCCACACACGCCTGCATCTGTCCTACGGTCGCAGGCAGCTTTTCATATCACCTCAGAGCTACAAATTACAATTCATCTGTTACAAACACATGATAATATAGTCAGAAATCAGAAATTAAAATATTCCAACGGCCTCAGGCCTCCTCAGAGAGAAAGAGAGAGGGAGAGAGGCTGAGCGGGAGAGAAGGAGGAGGGAGAGGGAGAGTGAGGAGTAAGCCGAGCCCCTGCACTGCCTGTGTTGTTTGTGCCCTCCCTTCTCCATCCTACATGTTTAATGTCTGCAGCAGTACCGAGGCCTTGTCTGTTTGGGATGGTTGATTGACATCTGCTCTGCTGAGAGGAAGGAACTGGCAGCTATTGGCAGCACTGTCACGTTCATTTGCACACTTTATGAAGCAGCAGTGTGGCTACTAATACAAAAAGAAATCTTCTAAGCAGCATGACATCTCTTGGAATGGAATATTTGTCTTTACAAATGATTGCACTGCTGCCAGTACTTGACATGGTGCTCGCAAACATGTGTAATTGTTGGAAGTGTAATGATGATTATTTGCATATTTAATGTTCAAACAAGTACTGGAGAAGCAACTTAGACTAAACCTTTTATGGGGAGGATTTAAATATGTTCAGCATCAGCCTGACGAGTCCCAGAAAAGAGTCGGGGGTCTGAGAGGAGAGCTCACAAGCATGGTTACTGTATGAAAGGGAGTTTAGGAAATCACCCTGGAATGTGACACTTTTATGGGTTTATTTTGAGACAGATTTCATATAAATTCCTCTCCCATTCATTTTAATTGCTCAAAATTATATTTAAACGTAATTATACGAAAATTTAGGAATGATCTACTTATCATGTGTCTGAAATCAGCCAAACAGCAAACTGAGGAAAGTAGATGTGTGAGCACATGTTTACCAGTAACATCAGTTTACAGAAAGCCTGTGTATGATGGCAATGGCACTCATTTTAAGTCTTTGGTGTAAGTGTGAGGAGGGTGCAGGTCCTGGGAGGGAGGCTTAAAATCCCTTTTTCCTGGGCTGGAAATGCAACATTGAACATTTGCGCTGGAAACCAGAGCCATGCCCAGATTGATAGAAGAGGGCTTTCCTCCCTGTAGAAAGCACTCCTGTTTCTGCCTTAGAAAGAGACTTTTCACTTTCCTGTTTGATATTATTTTTCCTCTTTTTTAAATCTTGTGACACAGATACCTATTCAGCACACAAGCCTTACACGCACACATGTGCATGCAGGCATGCACAACTGCATTTTTGAAGGGGAAAATGTTTTACAAAAAGGATCTCCAACACAGCAGAAAGAAACAATACTTTTTAGGCAGTATTGTTCCCTTGGGATGGATACACATTGGTTTTATCAGTGAAATAATTTCAGATGATACAGATACATGAATGGCAATTTAGCCCTTCACCTTAAGTGAAGAATTTCTTTAACTGAGGACTTCATCTCTCAGCTACTTTTCTGACCTTAAAGAGATGTCTTCCCCATTTGAAATTTTCTCTTTTTAAAATATTTATCTTAGGAATTAGCTTTCATCTCCCCACCCTATCCTAACTCTTCTTCCTTCGTCTACCTTTTCATCTCTTTTCCTTTCTTTCCCTTTTTTGTGTGGTCTCAGTACCAAGAGATTTATAATCACCAAATCCTACATTGTTTGAGGGGCAGCACAATAAACTTGACTCAATTATCATGCTGTAAATTGATTAAAAAAAAAAATCTGATGGATGAATAGAGACTGAATATCTTTGTCTCTGACCCTGTCGTATCATCAGCAATTCTCTGGCAGGACTCCTACATGATTGACAATGCCGCTAATGAACACTGTCTTAGGCCATGTAATGATTTACCTGCCATGAACAAGGTTTGGCAATGCTACCTTTGCATACCCATCAAAAAATTAATCCTTTAAAAGCCAGATATATTGTCTTGAAACACAGAAGTGTCTGGAAATTAATAGAAAAGTGGAGGCATAAGATAAATACATGTCTGATCATTAAGTTAATTAGGATTGTTTTGTTGCTTATCTTGTTCCAAAAGCACTCTCCCTCTACTTATTTCAGCCACCTGTTGTCTCATCCTCACAAAAAGCCAATGTCATCCTTTTTCTAACCAGCTCTAACCTTATTATTTACCTTGACCAAGAACTAATACAGAGAGTATTCAGCTGACTATGGTTGCATCCATTCTTCCCTACTGAATGTATGCTTTACTTCCATTTTTTTTTTTTAATTTTTACACTCACTCTTAGACCAACTGCTTGCTCTGACTCGTCTTCCAAGAAGCTGAAGATACAGAAAAGTTTGTATGGCACCTAGTACTAGCATGCAGCTCATTGGTCTTCTGACTCTTCCTCCAGATCCTAACCAACCCTCCTCACCATACAAAGAGAGGGAAAATGCTATGATGTGAAGGACCCCTTTGTTGACCACAGGTGTATACAACACCCACTAGTCCCTGAGCAAGATTCTGGAAGAAGGGGATTTATGTTGCTTTGTCAGCAATAAAAAGGGTCTTTTACTTCTTCAGACATTGCAAAGCATCCAAACCCATGTTTGCTGATTCACTGAACAGTACTCACTGGGTGTGCATCAGTATGCACTCCAGGTACACTTCCACAAAATGTAACTTACCTGAAACACAGTCTTGCATTTTTGTAAGAAGCTAATTGCTTGCCTAAAGAAATGAGAGTGAGGGTAGGGGCACTGGAGGGTGGCTAGGAAAAGTGATGTTAAAGAGAGGAGGGGCTCATGAAAGAAACAGACTGCAAAGTTGAATTTAGTTCCTTATGAAATTCTTTGAAGAAGCAAAAGTATTTAAAAAACATATGACAATAATTAGCAGTATTTCTTTGGGGATTTGCTTGTTTGACCTTAGCCTTTTAATCTGTCAAAATATGCTAATAAGCCTGACAGACAGAAAGATAAAATACAGAGACAGATGAACTAACTGAGAAAACATCAGTACAATGCTGAATATACTTGTGGAAAAAGAAAAGAAAAAGAGTGCAATTAAACATTACCTCAAGGCTTTGATGACATGCTCACTTATCAGGGAAAAGTTGCCTTCAAATTGGAAGGAGTGTATACATGAGATCCCTAAGACTGTAGCTGGCATCTCTGATTGTTTTATTTTGAATAGAGAGACATTTTTAAAGTTCATTTTCAGTCTCAACTTTTAATCTAACATATTGAAACACCACTTTCTGCACATTGCCTTACTGCTGGGGATCACTGGGTATGTGACAATCCATAACTTTATGGCTTGAGAATCCTAGAGCTGTTGAACAGGCAGGCAAGGTGTTTCTTTCTGCCTTGAACACCTCTGAAGAGGCTTGGTTTCCAATGGCAGGTTGGTTGGTGATATGTGGGGGGTTTCTTTTGGGTTTTTTTTTGTTGTTGTTTTGGGTTTTTTTCTGGTTTCTTGTTGTTGTTGTTGGTTTTTTGTTTGTTTGTTTTTGTGTGAGACCTTTCAGGTGAAGCCAGTAAGGATGATGGTCCCCCAAATAAACAGCCACTTTTAAGAACCAATTTATTTTTCATTCAAGGTGAGCTGTACAGTAAGGAGTAACTCAACAGGAGTAAATGGCAACACATGGGTCAGTTCACAGGAAAATTTGTTTAAATTTTCCTGATTTTATTTTTCCTCTACGAAATAACTAGTTTTATCTTCTCACTATAAATCAAAGGACTTTTGATGGTATTAGAATAAGGTCATATCATAACAACAGGCATTTAGAGAAGTGTCGTCTTTCCCTACAGGTAAAGCTTTTCAAGCCCTTCTGCTCAAAAACTGCCTGATGGTGTTTTGTTTCTCATTGATACCAGCTATCCCCAGACCAAGAGAGAGCCTTTTCCAAAATCAGAAACATGATGTTGTGATGATCCTCAGGAAGATGGCTATTCTCACTTCCACTCTTAATAAGTTATAAAGAAGAGGTTAAAAAATTTCTATGGGCCTACATTCTCTCTGTATCCTGGTATACTGAGACCTGTTTCCTGATGGTGAAGATAAGAATTATCGGAACCACAGAAGAAAACTTAGGCATACTTTCGCTTTCAGATATCCTGTTGCCATGAGCTCTAAACCAAGAAATTAAACCTAAATCAGGATGTAGACTTCTCTTTGCTGTGTGACTAAGTTGGGCAGCTCACTTCCATGAAGTGAGACTGTGAAGGAGTTCTTCAAAATAAAATGTTTGCACATTGTATATCAGTGTATCTTATTTCCTGACAGGACAGCTGATACTCAGCTTTTCCACACAGCCAAATGAAACATGACATTTAAAACCCCCTTTTTTTTCCCAATGAGTGAGCTACCCACCCCACTTAAGCTCCCTAAAAATATACAGAAAATGAAACACAGACATGTCTTAGCAGCCAGAAGTGTGTCTGAAATTACTGCTTTTGCAAAGCTTTTACACTTAGTCAACTTTATAATCACTTAAAGAACTCATCCAAGATTGGATTTTTAAAAATGTAGCTAAGGGCTTTCTTCCTCTCTCTGAGACAGATGCACAATTACAAGCCAAAAATTAAACCCAATTAAAATTTTAAAAGAAGTGAATATGATCTAGCTGAAGGAGATACCCGGGGCCTACTGTTAAGGAACTCAGTGACCAGCCACATCCCACGTCTTGCAAAGGTCCTCACACGAGCACCTTGGGATTCAGCAAGCCTGGTGATCTGCACAGCCCACGGAACGCGGTTACATCACTGCTTTTCTGATTAAGGAGCAGAGCTTTGCTTATTGCTCCGCTTTCACTTGCAGAACGCGACCAAGCAAAGGCTCTGCTCAGGTGTCACCGGTGGGAAGGAGAGCCGGCTTCCCAGCCAGGCCCTGCTACGGGCAGCGGCACATGTGTCCCTCTCTTTGGATTATTCCCAGCTTGGTGCCCAACCTCCCGAGATTCACGGGTGAGGAGAGGGCAGGAAGGCACCTTCAAGGCCGAGCATCTGCCCTGGTGCCCATCCCTCGCAGGCCCGCCTGCAGCCGCCCCCAGCCCTCGGGGCCCGGCAGCGGCTGCCCCGC